>VXBR01009551.1:214155-307897 GCA_013400215.1 Cisticola juncidis | reverse complement strand
CCCCCTTTTTTTTTTCCTAAAAATGTAAATTTTTAACACAGTCCTTGAGAAACACATCTCAGTATGTCTGGGATTTTTATACTGGCTGCAGACAAGTGATGTGATGATATGAACTTTAAAAAGGCAGACATCAGCAGAAATTATTTCACACCTAGAAAAATTCTCACAGTAAGCTTTTGAAGACCTCAGATCAACAACATTTTTGTTTGCATCCCAGCAAAGTGTACAGGGAAACAATTTCTACTCTGTCAGTGATGAGCCAAGCAATCCACCTTCCAAGGTGCAAAGCATTATAGTTTATGAAACCTTGTCAGATCTTGCCTGCTTTTCAGCATTTTACAAGCTACCACCTCAGCCTGGAATAAATTAGTAGGAAACTACTGTTTACCAAGTGTTAAAAATGTTTCATTTAATAGCTGTGTTAATACACAGTGGTTGTGACAGAAGTAATTAGGTTATCTTGTCTATCATTTTCTTTGCTGCCTTCAGCAGAAGAGAAATAACTTAGAAATACCTACAAGCTAAACACACTACCTTATAAATACTATTTTAAAAATATTGACTTGTTTCAAAAACATGAACACTTACTGATCTGATAGAAAGAAAGAGAAAAAAACCTGCTTGAGTTTGATTTGATTTAGGAAAAACAAATTTTGAACAGCTCTCTTTAACTAAATGCTAATTAAATAACATTAGTTAAAAATGTAATATTTCCTGAAAATACCCCATTCACCTTATTATGAGAACTAACTAAAAGATTTTGCAGATACATACCCAGTCTGCTAGGTTTTTTCTAATGTATTGGCAAGAAGTTCATCAAGAGAAAACCTACCTTGCAGATGGGTGATGTATCCTCGCAGTTGAATACTCTTTAATGTGCTTTTATTCTTCTGAGAACATTTTTCTGGGACTTTGGAGTATGTAAAAATAGTACTGTTTTAGAAACATCACACAGGAGAAAAAGCAGTGCCCCAGATAAATGCTTTTTCATGCACCGGCACTGCTGCATGAATTCCTGTTCATCCAAGAAAACATATTTTCTCCCTAAATTCTCTCAAGCTGCTTTGCAAATTTGTCACAGGCCAATAAAAGCACCTGGTCAACTGCATTTTGCCCTTTTGCTACATTCTCTGTACCCTTGTGAACTTGTCCATGTTTCTCATTTGTGACTGATATTGTCTTTCTGGCATGTATTTTCTCTCCTCTTTCCCATTGGCTGTGGACTTTGGCATTAGTGAAGGAGTAGAGTGTTTTTCCTTGTTTTCTTGCAAAGTGCTGATGGGGGAATATCAAATGCTCTGCTACAGTTTGGATGCTGGTTTGCACGTGAAATAACTCCAGAAGAGAGATACAGAATTGTTGGGCAGATGAAGTAGAAAGACCTTGCATATATGGTGGTTTAGATTCTGGGAGTATGAGTTCAGCAAGCGGGATAGAAATGAAAGCATGCTTTGAGATTTAGGGTGTGGGGTACAGAGCCATCAGCTTGTGAACAACGATGTGCTAAGCTGAGGGCCAGCTCACTTGATTAAACAATACTCTCCTGGTTGCCTTAGGTGATGGGACATTTCTATTGGCTGTATGACAATGTTGTTATCTTGTATTAGATTGGTTGGTCTAACACAGACTATTCAACTTAGAAAGATATTTAGTGTACGGTATTCAGAACCTCGCGCTCAGTTCCTGCTCTCCTGGCCTGCTTTAGCTGTGCATAGCAGCTACAAGCAAGGCCCTCACAATAAATCATGTGCTACCCCTGCCACTTTGCTTATAGAGATACTTTGTCGCCAACCCTACTGTCCCGGAGAAACTCCTTCACAGAATGGGTATTTGTAAGAGCTGAATCAGCCCAAATGTCTACAGCAGTCATATAGCTTATATACTGCACAGATAAAAATGCCTATATTTCAAGAGAAATCAAGAAATTTTTGTACTTGAAAGAGCTATAAAGTATAAACATTTTCTTAACATATCAGAATTTTTCTGCCTAATTGGATTAGGATCAACTTAATTAGAAGATGCCTGAATCATTTAAGTTTTCTGTGATACAAAGTAAGCTAAAACAAAAACACCAACGATAATATTCATGGTTTGTATTAAGAGTTCACATCTGTAGTTAAATTGAAACAGATGCTTTTCAACACAAGCTATTGTTTTTTACTTGAATGTGACAATATGTTTTGATGTTTTTCTCCTTAATTATAAAATCATGTAATGAAGTCTCTTTAGTATGTGTGTGGCAAATTGCCAAAGCCTCTGTTTTTCCAAAAGTCTTTGGTAAAATTTCTCATGGTACCTTAGTTAACATTGTCCATCACAATGAGATGATTATTACCCTTTTGGATCACAGAAGGTGCATTTGGGTATTCTGGAGGGCTCTCAGCAGGACTAGAAACATAAGAATGCATTTCAGGTTTCCCTAAGGTTGGCCAAGACCAGACTTTCCTGAACATAAAGGCTCATGGTGGACCTTCTCAAGAAAAATCTCCTGTTAATCATGTCTTTGTTATTTCCAATGATCAATATGAAATTGTTTGGTGTTGTGCTAGATCAATTGAAATCAAGTGATAAGGATAACACTCCATGAACCTTCTGAACCTGGTCACTGGGCTGGGCAGTCCGAAATCGCAAGAAATTTCATCACCCAACAGAAAGTGTAAGTGACTAGGAAAAATAACCATGTCTGGTTATTAATCGTAAGTCAGTGTGGGGTGCTTAAGTCGGTTTGTTCAGTGCAGTGATGAAGATACAAAAGCTAGAAATGGAAAATTGCAAGTAACTTTAAGTTTCCTGACAACAGATATAACAATAACAATGATAAAAAAACTATTGCTAAAAATGATACTTCATTTCTTCAGTATAAACGTGAGGTAAATGTGACTATGGATGGAGTGCAGAAATAAATAGATTTTAAGTCCTGTCCAAAGATCTAAATCCTTTTCAGCATTCAGGGATTTGTCTTTGAAATAGAAAACAAACATTTGTTGAAGATGCATAAGTCATTTAAACTTTAGGGAAACTGGACACAATTTTCATAATTCTGGAGCTCATCTAGGAGCTTCAGGTAGCACATGAACAGAGAAGCCCTCCAAATTTCACAGGATGGTACTGTGAGGCTGGGTTGATTAGCATGAAATCAGATAGAAAGCCAAGGATGCAGACAGGTCACACACTATTCCTGGCCTTGGGCAGAAAAGGAATTTCTACAGCAGCATAATGATGTTGTCTATTTTGATTTTTCTCTTCTAAAACTCTGAGGGCTTTTGACTGCTAATGAGAACTGATCTGATGTTTTCATGAGCCATCTATGATAACCTCAATACCCTTCTTTTTCATTGTAAAAATGATTGCTTTTTAGATATGCTTCACATTATATTTTCTACACTAAATTTCACCTGCCATTTTTTGCTTTCTGAGTGAGGTATCTTCCCAGTTGTCCAGAGCCTTTATCCTTAATTATCCTGAATAACACAGAAAACTCAATGAACTTTTCTCTGATGAATTGGCTGCTTATCTACTTTTGGATCACCTTAATGCTAGGGGTTTTGTTTTTCATGGTTTTTGGAGCCCACTTTCTCTGAATCCTGCATGAAAGAGTTAGGCTTGAGGTGATGAAGCAGCTGCAAAAAAGTTAATACTCTAAATGAGCTCCTGAGTATTTGGGGGATATCATCTGAGCTATAGATTCACAATTCTTCACTCTGATTTCCTTCAGGTTATAAACTCTATGTTGGTGTTATAGATCCTTATGAAAGTTGTTTTGGAGAAATTCTTTGTATGGTTTTGTTTTATTTAGAATAGCTACTTTTACTGTTTTCAGTCACCATTCAGACTTGAGTATGTGTTTTTATAAAGGTCTCTATTATTTTGCTCCCAGAGAGATAGTTTTTAAAAAAAACCCATTTTTATTCACAAACATGTTAATGACATCTCAGCATCAGATTTGTCAAAGAACCACATGAAAAAACCTTGATTACTGCCACACATATTATTCTCAAGTGATTCTTACACCAAATTAACGCAGAGTTTCTGCATGGGTGAGAATTAGGAACAGCTGAATGTGGCCCCATAGTATTTTTTTTCCCCAGTGCAGTGATTCCACTTGAGATGGGAATGAGGACCTAAAAAGCAGAGAAGGATGGCTCCCTGCCAGTGTCTGGGCAGGAGGTATGCAATAGGAGCTTGGGCCTATTGGCAGAGCTGTTGGCAGAACAGGAGAGAGAAGCTTGGAGCAGGTGCAGCAGGTGGGTCCGACAGAAGGACAACGTGCCAATGTCAGTCCTGGGGGTGAACTGAGCTGAAAGCAGAGGTGTTTTATAGGAGCCTTGGAAAGTGTTCTTGTCAGGAAGTGAGAGTGGCATGGTGCTTCTTACTCTTATTTAAAGTGAAATTGTTTGCCCATACCCTGAACCAGCCTGATCACAGCAATCTGTCACACTTTGCAGTGGCTTGTACAACACACACAGCCATTTCACAAAGGAACAGGTCAGGCTTTTCTTGAATGGCAGTCATGCAAACCCACCACATCTGGGAGGTCAAATGGGGCCCTTCCTCCCTCAAGCACATGACCACTGGTCAGGTTGAGGTTTGATGGAACATCAGAGTAACCCCTGTGATCCCTGTACACTTGCAGTGAGATTCCCTCTGCCTGCTTGGGCTAGGAGTAAAAGCAACACACATCACTGCTATGACTCAACAGCTGTGTTGCCTGTGGACTAACCAGGCAGATGCATTTCAGGGAATGAATTTGAATTAACTTCCAGACTGGAGTCAGGCTATGGGACCCATCCCCTTGAACTCTGCCATGTCCCCAGAGTCCAGAGTGAATGAGACCTGGCGTGGACCTCTATGTTGGTGGCAGCTGGGAAGACTTCAAACAAAGTGATCTTTTGCAATATCACTTGGGGGTGCAGTAAAGCTTAGTTCTAATTTCATCACCTGCTGATTTGACTGGCACATCTGGAGCCGAATTTCTATCCCAACTGTCTTCCCATTCAGCACAAACCTGTACTTGGCCTTCTTTTAAAAATTGTTTAGCAAACTGATAAATCAACATTTGTAAAACATTCGGAAGATGGGAAATGGACATTCCACCTGACAAGCCTCTGCTGTTCCTGACTCATTTCCATACCACATGTTTTTCACTACTCTATATTCCTCTGCAATGTCACATTTCCCTTGCATAACAGAGGTAGATTTTTGGGTTTCTGTTCTTGAATTTGCCATTGATATCTTGTGATCATGGATATAACTACTCTGCACTTTGTCAATGTGTATAGTGGTTATAAAAAGCATCTAGCCAGCTAACAGGAAATGTGAAATGGAGGGACCTGATGAAAACTTCGACTTGTTTTTATGGGCTCATGTGAAAGTCAGATAAAAACACGCCAAGCAAACAAAGTTTTACTGCTGTTAATGTTTGGTTTGATATTTACTATTTAGCATGATGGAAAAATATCGCAATATGATAGAGGACAGCTCTGGCAAATAGAACCTCCCTTGGACTTTTTGGTCTCACCAGATAATTAGCATACAGCATACTTGATGTGTCTGGCAGAAGAAAAAAGAAAAAGAGAGGGAAAATGTGCATTCTGCAATTCTGTTTTTACCAGGCACTGGCCAATAAATGATGTCTAGACTTTGTCCCTCAACCACTGTGCAGAAGGTCTGGACTGAACCACCTATAATAAATTAATTGTGGTGAGAAAAAAAAATCACAGTGGGAAAAGAAGCAGGGTCTTCATTTCAGCTTCCCATATAACTTCTCTGCCAATAAACAGCTTTACTATGATAGCTCAGCCAACAGGCACTCTTTTGAAAACTTGTACTGAAGCCCAGACTTTCTTACAATATCACAGTTCACTGACTTGCCAAATAGTTTCTGGGTAGATAGCACATCTGTATCTGGATCCATCCCAGTATTTTCTTATACAGCTAGACTCCATCTGAAGTATTTTACATAAAACCCTCTGTAACCTCTTCTTGTTTCGAGCTTTGAAATCAGAAGAATAATGAAATATTTAATTATCTGTATGTCCTGCCAAGGCTCTTTCATTACTTACCTATAGCAGTCTGTGCAAGAGGAGGAAAAAAAGAACACACTTTCTGAAAACAAGACTCTGTCTGGGAGGTCTGTTTTTGGAAAAATAGTCAGCTCCAGCTCTCTGCTGAGGTGTTGCAACCCTGTGCATTCTGCACAAGAGGGGAGACAAAAGATGTGACACACCTCAGCTGAGCTGCAAGTGGACTGGGCAAGAGCCAGCTCCCATGTGGCCCATGCATGGCATAGAAACATAGATAGAAAAGCCCACAATTTTTAGAGTCTGGCAATTTGCACCTGCCAAATGTATGCCCACATACTTGTGGCCATAAAATGAGTTATACATGTGAACCTCAATATATGCCACTTCTATTCTGTGATTTATATTCCTGACTGGGTAGTCAGAGAGGCAAACATGCTCAGATTTCAGCAATGAAGTGCAGACACAGATTTTCTGAGTAGAACTTGCTCTTTTACAAGTGCATCCCATTGCAGTTTTATTTCAGTAAGATGAGAGTCTGGGTCAGAAGCAGGAGAAAATAAAATATACAGCAGCTACTTCATAACCTACTCAGGGTTTACGTGACTCTTTGCTTTTACAATGTAATTGTATTCACTCTTAAATACACCATTCCTATACTTGTGAGTCCAACCTAATGCATGTGGGATAGTGGAGCAGGTTGCAATCCTGCAACAGGACTTTGTGACACAGAACTTGTTTAAGGAAAGCTTCACTATTAGCTTTTTAGTAGTAGACACAAAGGTAGTAGCCAAAGGAAATGAGAATAAAACAGTGGATTTCCCACCTGTCCAACTTACCTAGAGCCCTTCAGTCGCACCATGCTTGTTAGGCTAGCAGGCTGAAACTGAGATGTGCCAAAGATTTTCTCCTCCGTTGTTTCTTGCAAGCAACAGCTCACTCTCTGGAAGCACTCTTATGAAACGTTGCTAGCACCCTTTGTTCTTCTGACTTTGGATAGCTGTGGGTCCTTGATTGCTCTCAGACAGAGCCAGAGATGGAACCATCATCAAAGCTATCAGTTCTGGCTAAACCTCTCAAAGCTTTGTAAGAATTAGGGTTTTTTCCAGGCTGATGCTTGGTGAGTTAGACCAGTGTAGTCATACAAAAAACATCTCTGTAAACAGGCTAGCACACAACATTAGTAGACTGTTGCATGACAATGCCAAGTCTATTATAAATACCCCTTGGAAATAGCATTAGAGAAGTGTATAAGGTATTAAGCTTGCCTATTGGGTCATTCATAAGCCAGGGAATAACAAAGTTGAGGTATGGTGATTTAACATAAAACCTTTAGTGTGCTATTTGATACATCTTGTCTTCAATGGGACTTTAATTACCATTAGCATACTGTTTCTCAAAGAATACCTTCCTACTTTCCCTTTCACCACGATTATTCCGATGTGCAGAATTTTGTAGTGCTTTTCATCATTGCATGTTAATTTTTTCCTCTGAATAGATAATTAATTTATTTTTTTTCTTATTTAGAGACATATGAACATTCACACACCCCCAACATTTTTATAGTTGTACCTTAAAGCTCTTTTTCAGACTAAATTATATACATCTCTCTCTAAGCAATATGTGAAATAGGACTTTGTATTTTTATTCAAGACTTAATCCTGTTGAAGTTTATAGCACTTATGTAGTTGAGGTTAATGATTTGGAATTATATTCTCAGGAACCCAACTGTCTCAGAAGGTCAAGGAGATTGCACTATTAATTTTCCAGATCTGTTGAAAATCCATGCATATACATTACATATTTTTAAACAGTGATTTTGGGTTTATGATATGAGTAATCAGCAGTTTAATATTTTAACATAAGTGGAAATGGTAGTGACTTTAACACTTATGAGAATAAAAATCATGAATGGGATAGCCTCCTGTACTACAGAAAGGTATAGTTCAGCAGCATCCAGGCTAATGCTGCAGTATATGAATATATCTACAGAGATATCACACAGTTCATTTCAGTAGCGCTTCTTGATGAGCAGTGTTCTCACCAGGGCATTTGAGGATGACAGTGTTTGGTGGACCACGGGTGAACAGAAGAGCTAAGAGGAAGCCTTTAAGCTGCCAGTCTCTGTGTAGGATGGCTGGAAGACAAATAACAGTGGGAACTGATGTGATCAGAGCTGCCTTGAGCAACTCTGCAAGTGCACAGTAAGGAAAGACTTGGTTGGAGTCTCTGTAATGTCCTGCTCACCCAGCTCATTCCAGCATTGTCATTTATTTTGTGCTTTCAAACATACAGTCCATGGGGTGACTATAGGCTCACCTCTTTGGGTGGTGAACAGGATACTTTGGAAGGAATAAGAATGGGAAAGATAGGAAAAGCTGATCAGGAAATAACAGAAAAAAGACTCCAAGGAGAAGAAAACCATGAGTACCTGCGGGGTACTAAGTAAAGTGTTAGATGATCAGAGAAGCACTTTTCAGATATCTGGCAAATGCATGGACAAACTTAGAGCTGGCTTCTGTGGTGCCTTGGATGTATTGCAACCTGCTGTGTATAAACATATGAAGACCAGGATGATGTGGAATCTGCGAAGTCCTGGGAAATTCCTGGAGTACTCTCACGCTTAATGTATCTCAGAAATGAGGAAGAGTCATTCACATTGAAATGTTCTAATCGAATATTCCAACATTTTCATACCTACTTTTCATTCCCCTTCCCACTTCCCCAAAGCCATGCTATTTAATTTTTACATCCAAATCTGGGACACAAGTGTGTATGAAATACTGGCATCTTCATTTGAACTTCCTGGGTTTGCTTTTCTATCAGAACCCCTTGAAGAGGAGAATAAAGAAAATCATTTGGGATGATCTGTGCACCAGTGTGTCAACAGGTACAATAGGAAACCCAAATGGAACTGTGCACACAGAAAAACATATGAAATAAATCAGTGCAAGAGGACTCGCCCACCCATCTTTTCTTTGCTGGAATGAATTGTGTGTAAGTTTCCACTGGATCATGCTTTGATTGTCAGTATTGATTAAATATTTTCTGCTTTCAAATCTGAGGAGATGCGTTTAATAATTTTTTAATATTTTATTGGAGCACTATGTATGCTGGCTCCCATTAGCAATGAAATCTGTCCAATGAGATTTGGATTTGACTGAAAGCATGTATTTTCCCTTTCTTCAGTTACTTCTTATGTAGCAAATAGATGAGTGGTTATTGGTTTGTAGAAACAAAACAATCCCCCAAATTATACCTCCAGCCATGTCACCAAATTTGAATGGATATTCTAATATATGTTTAAGTCCTGTGTGAATGCTTTGACTCATTACCCATTCACTTGCATCTGAATTAGGATTTTAAACAGCTAATCATATACCTAGTCAGTGAGCTTTGCAAATGCCTGAATAAAAAGACATTCAGGTTATGCCAAAGCATGTGGGTGACTGGATTCAGTATTTGCATTTGCAGTACACACATGTAAGTTTATCCCTTCTTGGGTGTCTTCAGGTACTTGCAAATGAAGAGGGCACTTGAGGATAAGTATACCTGTTTTGGCCTCCTAAAAGCCATAGTTGCCCCACTCCTGTGAGTTTCTTCCTGTCTTGCCTTTGCATTCTCAGGATTTTCCTTTGCCCAATTGCTCATTATTCCTTATTGGTCCTGAAACACAATATTCAAGCTTTTTGGCAAATGTCATCTACTGCCCTGCTATTTATTACTAATTTCTTTGATTGACTTACTTTAAAGACTTCAGCTAACTTCACTTGTATCTGAAGGATAGAAATTTTCTACCAGAAGCAATTTTTCTTATGGTAATTTTGGGAGCTGCTGTTTCAGTGGGAAAAACTTTGCTTTATTATCATATGGCCACACTACAACCTCGAGCTACTTGACATAGAAATAGCTACTCATTATGGAGGCAAATATTGACTTCTGGATGATGATCATCCCCAGTCAGTTCAGATTTTCAGGAACTAGTCAGTTTAAAGCAGGGAACTGTTATCCTTGAATGACCCATGACAGGTTGAAGTATCTCAGTGGGGAGAAAAGAAATGGCAAAAATAAGAGACATAACAGATATGTTGCTGATCCAGGTACTATACTCAACTTTGAAATGGAAATGAAGAGGAGTTGAGAAAAGCAAAAAATTGTGTTTTACTTAGATTAACATGCTAAAAAGGGCTGAGGAATCTGAGA
Organism: Cisticola juncidis; assembly: GCA_013400215.1. NCBI lineage: Eukaryota > Metazoa > Chordata > Aves > Passeriformes > Cisticolidae > Cisticola > Cisticola juncidis. Next base: position 297,674 of record VXBR01009551.1, on the reverse strand, counting down.
GCATTTGGAAAGGAATGAAAGGACTTTTTAGCAGAGCTAGAACAACTCATTTTAATGAATTAAAGATTTGGCTTAAATTGTAACAGACATAACAAATAGTTAGGGCATTAAATAATCATCACCTGGCCTGTTAACAGATTTAGAAACCTTCTGACCTTGGAGAAGTCAAGTTAATCTAATTTGTTGTAGTTTGTTTTTTTTTTTTAAATCAATAATCAACTTTTCTTCTTTTGAAATTACACATTTAAATCAAGTACTGAAAACAATTAATTACCCTTTGAAGAGATGGGTGGATAAAATCCCATTTTTACAGTTCAAATCTGCAATCATTTTCTTTCATGATTCCTTCAACATGTCTCAGTGCTTGCTGAAACTGAACAATTTGGAAGACTTCTTGTCTACCAGAAAGGTGCTGTTTTCTTGGATTTATGTAATCACAGGTTTTCAGCTGCTTTAATGCCCTTAACTAACGTTTCCAAATGTTTGGTGTGTGGAAAGATCAATGGCTTTACTAATCTAAATGTATTACTCCCCTCACCCTTCCCTATTTCAAATCTGGTTTCTGTTTAAAGCTCTCCATAACCTCAGCCTTATTCTAGCTTAAATGTTATATTAATCAAGCTGTGGATAAAGGCCACATATATGACTGAAGCTGTGTTTATTAGCTTTAGTGAAGCCTTTGATTTGGTCACACATTCTTTGCTCGTAACAAAGCCTCAGAAGAATACAATGTGGGGTTTATGTCAATCCCTAAATTTGTTATCATCATATTAAAGCAATAATGGAAAACAAAATATGCTCACTATAGTGGCATATGAGCTGATATTAAACTCTGTGGTGCAGGTGTTATCGATGGTATTCTTCTTCTAGTGCTCTGGTTGTTTTCTTTGGAAATGTCATATTTAATATGTGTGGATAAATAGAAGATCTGCTTTCATAAAGAACTTTTTTTTTAATCCTCCCTTTAATCATAAAGTAGACTTTATTTGTACTTTCCAGCTCATGCAAGATGTGCTCTGAGGAGAGGAAAATGGGAGATGTTCAAGTAGTTAATTGCTTCATGGTGTTATGAAGAGCTGTTTTGAGGCTGTGTGCAGCTCCAGCCCTCCTGTGGCTGGCAAGATTTCCAACTGCAGGCTGTCCTGTGGAAGACATTATTGGCTTGATTCTCTCTTTGATGTGCTGGGTGTAATCCTCTCCCAGGATTAAGCATATGGTGTAAACTCACTCTGGGCCTCTAAAGGAGAAGGCCAGCACAGAGGGGCTATAGGTGACACCAACATGCAGAAAATGAGAATATTTATATTCTAAGAACTTCCTGGCTGTCAATACATGCTCTTGTGCTGGTAGAATAGGGAGCAGAGGAAACAAATATTTTATCCTCTTTAGTGCATCATTGTAACAACTGACTATTGTTCATATTTATATACCAAAATTATAATGGATGTGTTAAAAACCATTATTATATCTGTAAAGACTGTAGTCACCAGGGCTCAGAGAAGGGCTGTGCCCTCCCACAGAGACAGTGGGTGGAAAGGTTAGCCTTCATCCCCATCATGGACAAATCAATATTGTGCCTGGAGGGCAACTTTCATACTTTGTTGTGACTTGGTCTCCATGTCCATTTTCTACTGAGATGGACAAGAATTTCTCAAAATGCAGGGAGACCCAAAAGTTAACATAATTCCCCCTTTGAATAATCAATCTTTGCAATGTATAGCCACTTATGTGGTCTCTGAGGCAGTGACTCTGTCCATGACAACAAGCACACCTGATTAAAAATACAGTGTTCTAAATTGCTGAAGCCTTTTTAAAAAACTTTCCGTCTTGTGCCAAGACTCATAGGCTGGGTGCTAAAGGTGGAAAAAAATTACAGTTGTAAACAGAGTGCAGTTTTAATGGGAGGAGATTTAACATCTGAAACTGGCACTGAGAGGTGTGATGCAGTCATTGGCACAGGGACACTTCATGCCTCAGCACCAGTTGGCACACAGGATGATTCTGTGACAAAAGTAAAAATACTTTCTTCATCCTCTGTTAGAATTCCTTCATTATGAGCTCTTGGATTATCTTGGAGATGTGGACTGGCTTATGCTGGAGGCCGAGAATACTAGAAATAAATCTTTTTGCCTTTTAGAATGGGTGCTTTGTTGGATTCTTGAGACTTGTTTTCCTGTTATATTGTTAAAATCAACTAAACCTTAAGGCAACTGTGTAAGGTTATTGTTTGCAGTGGTGTCTGCTGTAGTTGTCTAGGTCACTTTGAGAACTGGCATCTGCTTTGATGCATTATATGAACTTTTTAACCTTCAAGCAAATTACTTCTTAAAAGCAAGGGAGAGAATTTTTCGAATCACCAGTTTTCAAATATTTTCTGAGAAGAAAGTCTGCAACAGTGTTTAGCACAGCTAATCTCTGCAAAATGAAATTGCTTCCATGCAGCCACCATATTTGATCAAGCTCCAGAAATGCCTAGGAAAAAAAGTCATATCAGACAGTCTCACAGAACTGCAGTTGTGACATTCCATTATCTGTGACTTAAGGTGGAGCTATTAATGCCACCAACAATCATAAGACATAGTGGTTCCTGCTAAGCACCTTTATGACATAGTTTTACCTGAGTGAATGATGTAAGAAACTGACAAAATCATGGTGTAACTATAACAAAACTCCCACCAATTAAAAAGGCACTGAAAAGAAGTGCAGATCTGAGAGGTGTCCTGGAGATCTTAGAAGTCCCACCTGAAAACCTTTGCTTTTAGCAAAGTGGAGCGGGGCTGCTATCAAACAGACAGGAAGACAGTTAACAGGAGTGAACACTGGATTTTTTAAATTTTAGCTTCTTTGCAAGTCCATTCGCATAGGTCATTATGGCATGATTTCTGAAGCATTCTGGAGGAGCTTTGTGTAACGTTTGTAAGGTCACTTACAGAGAGCAACATCAAAAGTTTTAAGTTCTAGGATATCCTTTCCCTCTTCTCTCACTGTCCATCATATTCAGTGGAATGAGAGCAGCAGGACCAGGTCAGAGTTAAGGTTGGCCACCAAATTTCAAAGCTTTCAAAACCTCTTTATTTCATAACTGCAACATTGTAATAACACTTCTTTAAATTAGCTGATATGCATTTACTAACTTAATCTTAGTACAATGCAGGGGCTTAAGGGTCTGGGAATATTGCACAGCTTTGATCTCTATAAACCCCTATTAGCACAGGTACTGACACAATTATCTGCAGGGTCACTCTACATACTTACAGGCTAGCAGTCCAATCAACAGATCAAACTACCTCATTTATCATCATGTGATCTGTTTCTAATTAGTTCACTCCAGTTAATGGTTTCCTAAAATTGCCTTTTTTGAGGTTTTTTTTCAGAAATGCATAAACCACTTGAAATAACTTCTCAACATTGGCTAAATATATTATTTATTTTCTGGCATGTTTCCAGTTGTATGCATTACACAGAATTCATTTACTTCATGAAATAGGTAATTTCTTTGCTCTCAGAGATGGAAGGCATAGAACAATGTTGGGGTGATGGTAGTCTGACAAAAACATTTTTAACACGTTCAGTAGATTGTCCTGGCTCATGGAGTCTGACCCTTAGAGTTTTGAAATAAGTCTAAATACAGCTAGTTTTATCTCCTTCCAGGAAAGCATAACCATGAGATTTACTGAATGACTGGTACTCTGTGAACAAATGTCAAGTTAGACTTAAAAGTACAGGTTGTACTACTAGTGAGGATTGGAAAAAAAAAAAAAGGAAATGTCAACAGTTTTGCATGCCAGTCATAAATTGCTGGTCTTAATTAAAGTGTAATAAAAAATTTAATTTGATCAAAGCATGTAGCACCTATTTTAAGCCTAGTGTTTCCTAAGGGAGATTTATACCCTTTGCTTTCTTCTCAGTACATGTATTAATTGCATCTACTTATTAGTAGATTTGCTATTAGAAATACACCACTCCTGATGGTCTGTGGGCCAGGATTTAGTGTTATTAGGCTTGACCTGGTTTGATTCCCTGTCAAAGACAACCCTTCAGCCTCAAGCATTTCATAAACTGCTGTGACCAGTGTGCCAGGAGGAGTGAAGTGAAATTTAGCCATATTAATATACTGGTGTGGAGGGCCTGTAAAGAGCATGAAACTACCAGTCTTAAAAAAAAAAAAAAAAAAAAAAAAATAGTTAAACTCATAAAGAATGGTTGTCTCAGAAACTCACAACATGAGCTTTCATCAAAGACTGAAGTGTGAGTAAGTTGTTCTATGATTTTCTGCAAAGCAAGCATTCACTTTTGAGGGAGATGGACACAAGCCAGGGTTGAAAATCCTGCTTTACTTTTGCAAAAATCAAGTGAAGCCCAAGTTTCAGGTACCATCAGCTCAGTACAACCTCTTTGCTTCCAGGTGACATCCTAGGGTTTTTTCTGGAAATTTTTCTTTTTCAGTAAGATTTGAAAGGGAAGGTAATTTCTGAAACAAAGTCATGGTTAGCACTGGCAGACACCTGCACATCGAGTGTGGCAGGGGAAGATATGCAGGCACAATCTATACCTCCAGCTTTTCTGTGTAAAATTTAGGCATCCCAGCTTAAATAATAAGACATCCGTGTGACAAATGTCTATCATGCAACTTCCCATAACTTTTATAGGATGAAGCCAAAGATAGGGCAAGAAAAGGCCAGCAATGGGGTAAAGAAATAATTTGGAGAAGGAGAAAAAGGTTAAAAACTGGAACTAAGAAAAGGGAGAGGAAAAAGAGTGTTATGACTCTTCTAAATGTTGGTGACTCAGGCACCAAGACAAACTCCTGCCCTTGGATGTCTGAGCCTCGCCAGGAGCAAAATTTCCTAGTCTCACATGTTTCCTGTTAGATCATGAGAAGGTAGAATTAAAAAGAAAAAAAAAAAGAGAGAGAGAGAGAGACCCTTCTTCCCTATTTTTTCTCCAGATTTGGAAAATAATAATCCCCTTGGAATGCCCTTCTCTCTCCAGTTAACATCTATATTGTTAACAGAAATGAGGACTCAGAAATGCAAACTTTTGTAGTAAGAGCAGTGTTCACATCCTGATGTTGCCTATTTGGCCATCAAAGCTGGCTTTCATATATTATGCTTTTTTCCACTATAATGAGAAGTTCCTATTAAGCTAATTATTGCTCCCAAGCTCAAGACAATCTCTCAATTTTTTGACAACCTCTTTTCTAGCGTTTCTTCGTTTCCATGGAGAAATTTTGTGCTAAGATGTGTTTTGTTAGCAGTTGGCACTTCTAATTATAGCTAAGTGGATACTCCTGAAACTGAAATAAAAGTTGCTTTAACCACCTTTTCATGTTACATCCAGTCTTGCCCTTCTGGAAGTACCTGGTATACCTGCTGTGTTTTAGTGTTGTGCTGTTTTGAGATAGTGACTCATTTATAATGGGTTAGACTGAAAGTAGATGAGATTATGGCAAATTGCTTTATATTCAAAATGGGCTTATTCCCTGACTTTTTTTGCTTTTTTTTTCTTTGTGGAAACTATGTGCTAAAGTGGGAAATGTATGTGTTCTTTAAAGAAAGCCAAGAAATAACCACAGTGTGATATTTGTCACTATATGTAAAGTCACTGAAGAGAGATCAATTTTATCCCAGTAGTAATGGATACGATTTTTTTCAACAGAGTGAAATGATATTATTGTAATAATGACAAATGTGAATCTCTGTCAAAATAGAGTTCTGATACTTTTTTCCACTTGAAGTTTTACTAGTGTTGTTTCCTTGCTGTTTGCATGTAGCCCAATGGAGATATGTTAAGGGCTCTCAAGGAATTTGTTCAGCAGTTTAAACTGTTAAATGCTTCATGATCCTTTGGTTCCATGAAAAGTCATAAGGCTCTTACAGTCACTACTAAAGAGTACTGTAGAACAAATATTGTGTCATATTGGCATATACCATACCTTTTGAGCCCTGCCAATACTGTTTTGTCTAACCCATTGCTTCACGAACAACACTCATGCAGATACTCCCATCCACAGCTGCATGCTGAAGTTTCAAGATTATCCTTCAGTTCTAACTTTTTAAATAACAAATAGGCATATTTTTAGCTTTTACTTGCTGTGAGGTGGCAGGTACCTGCAAATCACAAAAGAAAATACAATTTCAATTTTCAAATATCAAAGATATCACATGGTGTGTGGAAAGCAAATGCCATGATATGCACTGAACATAAGGGCCAGAGTTTGCATAAGAAAATGCTAGCATGAATTTCATAGGGTGAATAATAAGTTCTTTACAGTGTATCCAGGACCACAATGATGAAGACTTACAGAAATGGGTAATATTTTTATTTTACATTTTTTATCCTTCTTTGGAGTGGAAGAAGTCCTAATATCATGAGGGCACACAGGAATATAAATCTCTTACAGTAAGTAACTGGAGTTGTTTAATTTGTCACCTTAAGGAAGTGGGAACGAAAACAAAGAATTATCTCAAAAATATTTTAATTACATATATATCTTAAATGAGTTTGAGGAATAATAAATTCACAGCCTGGAACTAGAACCATCTCTATTTTTCATAGTTTAGGTTTTCCTTGAAAGATGTGGAACTCCTATTTGCACTGTCTTGGAAGCTGTTTTTGTGGTTTTGAATCTTTACATAGACACAGTTTTGAATCACATGCTGTAGCATATGTCTAGCCCAGCTGTTCTCTCTGTACTTATATAGTCCCATCACTATAAATCTCTGAGTGGATCAAAAGTACCAACATGCAGTACCCATGGCTGGGGAAGCATTTGGTGTCCATCATTAATTATATGGATAAATTAGAGATGAAGGTTATGAAGTGTTTCGTCTCAAAACAAGCAAAATGTCTCTGACTGCTTGAAATTGTCCCTCTGCTGAGTCCCAACCAAGGGCACCTTCCTCATTACACCTTTTTCCAGGAAGCAGAGAATTTGTGTATTTTTTGAAATGACATGTATGGGCAGTCCTCATGTGGCACTGATGTCTTCAAAGATTAAAAAAAACTTGCAGCTAAATCCTCAGTGCTGTGCAGCTGTATTCTGTACAGCCCTGGGAAGGATGAGCAGTTCCAGAAAAGGAAATTGAAAGCAATTATCTCTGCATTTTTTGTCTGTCTTTTACACTGTTAGTACCCCAGTGAGCCATCTCTACTTATATATTTCCCCTAACCCACAATAGTTTCTAGATCTAAAGTTTAACCCAAATACTAAGTCCAGCAGATACTTTTGCCTTTTTTATACACGGTGCTATTCTAAATGGGGAAAAAATAAAGAAAGAACTGTTTTGATCAAAGGATTTTTCTCTGACATAGCGAGGCATAATAATATATCCTCACAAATACCTCAGCTTTCAAATACAAGAAGGCATTCTCACATTTATACCGTAGAAGGTGCTACTGGGATGTTCCAGATTCCCTTCATTCCCAAGAGACCTGCTAATCTCAGAAAAATGAGGGAGGCAGTTTGCTTGGCCTGAGATTTCACAATATTGTGATAGCCTTGAGGAGTTTCAGGACTCAGGCAAAGGGCTCCAGGCTCCTCTTGCACCTGAGTGTACCACCAGCTGGACTCAGAGGAAGATCCCAGGCTGAGTGAATTAGCATAAAACCACTTAACAGCCACAAACTTTAAATGGCTTCCTCTGTCCTGTCACCCATCGGAATTTACTATTGGCATTAAGACACATGAAATAACCTTGTTCTATACACTTAGCAGATAGGCATACCAGATAGGTGGTGTCACCCAGGCAGTGCAATGGGAGACCATTTCACCATGAGATGTTGGGCAGAGACAGAGGGAAAACTGCCTGTGCTCCTCGGATCTGGCTTGTGGGAGTTGCCAGCCCAAAACTTAACTGTATCAGAAAATCAAACTCTAAAAAAATGATCTGGTGAAGCTTTTACAACACTTTACACAATCCAGATTGCAATTCCCCTCCAAAATAAACAATCAGTCAAGCCTTGGAGAGGTGGAGTAGTACTTGGGACAAGTGAGCTGTCCCAGTTGGGCATCCTGGCTCAGTGGATGAGTGCAAGATCATTGTTTTATATCCTTGGGCAGTCCACTGGGGCAAATGCTGCCTAAAAAGACAAGTTTTGAGATCTACTTATGTGCTTCTTTCTAGTGGAGTATGTTATACTACCTTATCAAATATTTGTCACACATGGTCTAGAACTCAGTTCCTTGACAAATGGCTTAACTACAGTGAAGATGTCCTGCATGTTTCTGTGATGGAAACATTCTTTTCAGAAATTCAGCCTTCAAATACCAAGTAATATCAGAGAAATCTATAGCAAATAATGTAAATAATTGAAAGATATACAATCAAGATACATGGATGACTGGAATAGCTGCTCCAGGGAATTTCAGGAGTAAGAGGTTGTTGCTCTCTCTCCAGGAATGAATATTACTATTTGAGCATTTTTTGAGCACTCTTGGAGTTATACTAACAGACATTCACAATATTGTCATCAATAAAGACTTAGAGAGTATTCTCCTGTTCCTCCTTCTAGTTGCTAAGGTTGGCTCTGTTTGGACTGTGTGTAGCATGTCACAGTACCTCCCAGAGCCAGAGAGGTTCTAGCCATGTTCCCTGAAGGAAAGGATGAAGGACTCTGCTGGGGCAGTACAAATGACAGAAAGGCTCCAGGAGATGATAAGCTCAAATGCAGCACCTGATGACCAACTGTAGTGATCAGTGTGGCTGAATAGCTTTGGATGGTCCAGTGAGAATGTCTGAATTATCTGACATGCTCTTGATTTGGAGGGACAGAAAACACTTTGTAGTGAATAAAAAAAAATCTCTGTCTTTTAGATGTTTATCCTCAGAAGTTCCCTCTTAGATACATCTGAAAGCAGAGAGGATCCTCATCACATATGCCATCTCCAGGCCACCAGTGCCTCAAATTTATTTGGACCCCATCAGTGTGGAGAGGGGAGCATGCTGTCCCTCTGGTGGCAGCAATATCTTCTAGCTTTCTGTCAGGCTTGTGTAGGCAGAGATATTCCTTGAAGTTTGCCATGTCCTTTGCCAGGGATGCAGCTGCTAAGAAGAGTTTTTTTCCTTTTGACAGAAAGTGAAAAGGCAACCTAAAAAATCGTGTCTTCCTTTTTGGAAGTAGCATTTAGGACATGAGTTGCTCACATTTCACAGGTTTAGAAGCCTGACATGCATCTGTACATCTCTGTAGCACAACTTGTCCTCCAGTTATTCAAGTGAATTTTCCTGGGCAGTTATACCCATGAGACTCCCACTCAAATATTTGTGTGTCAAGCTAGTCTGAACAGTCAAGACATGAGCATTGTGATTCACTTTCAGATGTAAGAAAACAGTTCTTGAAAAAGATTACTGTATACAGCAACTCTGTCAAGAGGTTCTGTAGGGGTCCAAAGTCTTCTTGCTGACCTCTGTGCTAAGGACGGCAATGTTGTGGCAAGACTGAGCTCTTTTCCTCTGCAAGAATAGCAGCTCTTAAGGAGAACAGATATGAAGTGCAAAACTCCCCTAGGAATTCCAGTAAACACTCTGAGCCAGATTTTAGAGGTTACATCCAATGCATCAACATTCCTTTCTTTCTTATGTTAATGAAATATCAGTCAATAACTTGTGTAGAACAAATCCTCTTATATGTATAAGCATGTATCTATAAGTCACTAGGGTAGCCCAAAGCTCTAAAGCAAGAGATCTTCAGTGAGGATAAGCCAGTTTAGCTGCACTGCAACATTTCCAGTAGACATCACATGAAAATCTGGCTGTACAACTGAGGGCTGTGTTAATGCCCCAGTGCTGCAGTTTTCTAAGCTGTTTCTTTTCTGTCATGTGGCGACTCTCATTACCTCTATGCAATTCTTTCCTCACAAATTCAGCTGGTGTGGTTTCCAGTTTGGATCTGGATCTGTGAAGCCTGAAGGAGAGGCATTCCTCTGGGACTGGGCTAATACTGCCTTCTCTAGTATGAATCCTCTTTGTATTTATTTTGAACTTTATTTTCTGGTGGTTTTGAAATGACATTAACTGCTGTATCCTTTAAGCGGTGCTGAAAAGTCAAAAGGATTTAATTTCCAAGGATTTACTCTTTCTGAAAACTGAACAGAAAAATACACTGTATTTGTCAAAGGGAACAGAGTGAATAAACCAACAAAACCCACACACCATCAAAATATCAACAGTGACTCATAAGGCTTACAAATTGCGACCTACGGATTCCAGGTGTCTGAAATAAATTATTTAAACTCAGTATAAACCAAACATTGTGTTAGAGGTCAAATTCTTAATTTTGCTTCTAACAGTGGTGTTTGACAAATGCAAATACAAGAAACCAGATTTTATACACTGTTGTTATAGCAAAATTCTTTTTTAGTATTCCATTTTGCATTTTAAGCCGTGTCGAAGTTATGAAGTTTTTCTTACCTGACTCCTAAGAATACAATATGTTCAAATGTAACCTCCTCCCAAGAAACACAAGATTATTAGATAGCTAAATCCAGTGTATCTGCAAACCTGTTTGGGAATGTCATTTAGAAAACAGACTCAAATGAATCTACTATCTACTGTCAATCACTAGTAGTTTTTCTACAGGTAATCGAGATATCACAATAGCCTAAGATGTTCTTCCGCAGAGGAGATGATCAGTTGGACACCTGATCATCTCTCCAGTGGTATACCACAGCTGAAATAAACAAACATTCAAGTTTTGCGTTGTTTTGGAAATCACATCAAATTCAAGCATCAAATATTTACAGTTAAGTAAAAAAAAAATAAAAGGGACTATATACATTCAGTCTAAGTTTCTCTGCCACTTTCAATATTCTTTTACTTAGGATTTTGGTCACAGTTTTCCAAAATTTTTCTTCCATATCACGGTCACAGTTTCTCTGAAAGTTTTTAATAGTATTTTTCTACTTTTCTACTACTTTCTACTTCTCTTCTGTCTTTATAAACCACAGAGGTTTTCCAAGTCTCATGTTTTTCTTTTAATATAGCCTCAGCACCTGCTTGTCTTGCTTCTCTTTTTGGAAAAAAAGTGAGAGGTAACTATCTCTGTTTAAAATTTGCAAACGCCAGGTGTGATAGTGCTCTGTTATCTCTGACTGGGAATGATGTGACAGGACACTCCCATATGAAGTTATGAGTCGGTAAATGGTATTCTGATAACCATTCTGCCTTCATGTAGCAGATTTCCCATACCCTGAGAAGTCCAGTGGTGTAACATGTTAATCATGACAGCTAGAACTTATAAGCATCCTGACAAAAATTGTCCAGTTGATACCTGCTGGAATTCAGGCTTAGTAGTCTAAGAACAGGAGAGAAGGGAACAGGAGGCCATTGCTGTGAAAAGCTGAGGTCACTCATGTGTGGCCACTCTTTATGAACATATTGTGGTGCAAGAAATTGCATACAAAAGGGTAAAGTGGAGGATGGAATGGGAAGCAGTTTTGCTGGTACACGTGTGTGCTCTGTACACTCTGAACATGGCAAAGAGATGCTTGCTCTTTCCTTGTCAGTGTCAGTACTTTGACCTCTGACTTGTGACAGTGTACGTCTTTGGAAAAATCTGAAATTTCGGGGTAGGTGAAGAGAGCTGGTGGTACCTAACTGAAATAATTTGCCTTAAAAATTACTCTGTATGTCTGCGCTGTGCATGTGCGTATGCACATACTGTAAGCACATACTGTAAGCACAAATACTGAATGTATTTGGCTTCACTTTGTGATTATTATTCTTGTGTTTGATACAAGTACTGCTGGAAAATGGAAATCTAGGTTTTAGAAAAACTGGGGTGACACTGTACATCTACATGTAGATGAGGAGTAGCTGTGCAAGTTTTTAGGTTTATCTTGCATATAGTGGAGGTGATGGGAGACAGCTTTATGTGCTGAGCAGGAACATCTCACTTCCTGAGCACCAAGATTAGGAAGTTGCTGTGTGTGCAGGGAACAGCCTGGAGTTTGGAAGAGAAAAGAAGCTGTTCAAAAGCTGACATCTTTGACAGAGCAACTGTGGAGAATGGGAACATGCCAACAGACCTGTGAAGCTCTGCAGGGCCCTGACTGAAAAAAGGAGAAACCGAAACTTAAAAGAAGTGATCAAGGGGAAATTACTGGTTTTGCATTATTGTGTTAAGACCTTCCATGAGGGAAGTACATGAGATGACTAAGAGTCACTTCACTGCACATTGGTGAAGAGCTCTCAGATGAGCCTGTAATGAACAGCTTTTCAAGCTGCCACACTTTAGGGAAAAGTTCTTAAACCCCTTGCCAGTTCATTCTCTCCAAGGCAGATTTCAATTTGTGAGAACTACCGAGTGTTCCACACGGCACATACAGCTCTGTTCCTTATTTAACTTCTCCCTAGAAGTGGCCACAAGTCTTTAATCTGAATGTGTGCATATAATATTTTTCCTGATTTAGCTATCTGTTCTTCCAATGCTGTTAATTCAGTGGGAATCCTTCCTTAGCTAATTTATAAAGGTGACTCATATCCTCGATGGCTTCAGATCAGCAGCAAAATCTATGCTAATGGGCCAAGGTCATGAGAAGATCCCAAAGCAGTCCTCAGAATTAGGGTTGATACCTACCCTGAAGACATAAAGAGAAAAAAATAGAAAATACTCTGTTATTTGTGTTCACTTCAAATTATGCAAGGGTAACATTATGCTGGTCTTTCCCATCAGTGCTCTCCACCTTCAGCTCTTTTTTTCCACTTGAACTGAAAACCTTTCCCAAGGATAAGACTGGAGTTTACAGGAGACTGCTAGATGCCAGTCCTACAAATATCTTTGCACATGGTTAGCTACATGCACAGGGGTGGTCTTGCTGATATCAAGTTAAGCATGTCTAAGTGCTTAGAAGACTCAGCCTTACATCTGACATCCAAGTAAACAGACAATCCTCTTAAATTCTCCGGGGATTTCTGATCAAAAAGGATGTTTTATTAAAAACAACCCAAATCTTTCAATGTATCTAAATTCAACATAAAAAATAGCTTTTAAATTAAAATTATATTCATAGCTTTTAACCTCTAATTAATGAAATCCCTTTGTATACACTGAAGCTTAAAACTTCTCCTATATTTTAATATCTAAATGTCAGTTTAGATATTAAAAGAGGTCAAATACACCTCCATTAAACCAAATTCACTCTATTGATACACCAGTTAAGCATCAGTCACTCACCTTCATTTCAATTAAACTGATTCTCTTGTATTTTAGGATTTGTAGATAAAAATTTATTCCTGTAATGAAGAATTCAGCATTGTTATGACACCCACAAGTAACAATTTGAAAGACAGTCTGCTATACTTGCACAGCCTTTTCCATCCAGTGATCTCAAGCCACTTTGTAAAACTCACACAAGCATTCTTAAGCCAGAGGAGCATTATTGGCTGTATGAAGGGGGGCAGGCATGGACAGGGGCTGCTGCATGGGTGTGTTCAGCGCTGCACTGTGTGCTCAAGGATCAAGTTCTGCAAATCTAAAGAGCATTGTTTGGTTTCAAGCTTCTTGGGTGAGGCAGGAATCCAAGAGGACTCTGAGCAGTAACAGATCCTGCCACTTACAGACAGACAGAACAGTGGTTATTTTGTGGTCTCAGGTGTCCTCAGACCTGGGAAGGGGCACAGTCTGTGCTTCAAAGGCATGACAGACTGAACAAATGGCTAGGTGACATTCTTTGAGGGTAACAATTTAGTTGATAAATTAGACATTATGCTCTTTTTTCATGTTTATAGATTGTTTGTAAAGTAACTGACTTTTCCAAATCTTTAGGTACTGCAGTAGCATTGTTTTTTGGCCTGTGGGCTAATGGAAAAATGCCTTCTCTGAATATTCACTATGGGTTGATTACTGCTTGTGCCACATGGTTGGCCAGCTTAGTGGTGTGGTCTTTGTGTTTCCTGATTTCACACTGCAAGCTTTATGAGCAGGAATGATCTTGTTCCTTCTTTGTGAGTTATTCATGAACACATAAAATTGTTCAATGAACATTCAGAGTTAAAAAATGTAAGTATTTAAGCGGCTTTTGAGGATCATCATGATACTGTTATGCTTGAGAATCTTTATTTGGTGCAGTGAGTTTTCATCCCAGGGTTACTAGAAAATAAAGTCTTTCATTTTCCAGATTGCTGGGATGAATGAGTTTGCACATACCTGTAAAGCAAGATTTTGTTCAGGAGACTCAGATCTGGTTTTGTGGATGTTGTATTTTGCCAGACCTAAACAATAAATTTCCACCAAAGTGACTCAGTTTAAAATAATTTCTGTTTTGGTTTTGCCAAATAACAAAAAACCAAAAAACCAAAACCAAACCAAAACAAAACAAAACAAAAACAAAAACAAAAAAAAAAAACAAACCCAACAAAACAAAACAAAACAAAAACAAACAAAAAAACCCCCACAAAAACCAAAAACAAAACAAAACAAAAAAAACCCACCAAAAAAAACCAGCTTAGAAGAGACTCGGAAGCTACATGAGAGAACATAGGATATTCTTTGAACTACTGAATAGATTTTGCCTTCTATCTTACTGTAGAATTAATGTGTACATATAGAAAAGTCATTTGACATGCCTCAGCAGAAAAGATGAGTCTTACTTATCAGTCATGAAGTTTCAAAACACTTTCACAGATATTTTAAGAGCAATAGGTAATAATCTATCTATTTCTCCATAAATATATGCTGAGGTTACCAGCTATCTTACACAGTAGATGAAATATACGACACATCACCCTGACTTTGAAAATCTACAGCTTTCTTCCCCTTTGACTGGAAAGCCACTTTCACTCAGTCAAAGAAATATGTAATCACATTATCTTGTTTGACATGCCAAACAAGAGCCCCTCTGGGAATGGTATCAGTGTCTAACAGGCAACACCAATACAAATGCAGTGCCTTAACAGGGTCCAACTGAATTTAGGAGGGAATAGGAGAGGTCAAATATCCCGTCCATCTTTAAGCCTTGCAGCTTAAATCTTTACCATAAAGCCCATGATCTATTAAAACTGTTTTTCACAGTTAGAAAACTCACTGATTCATGTCTCTTGAAGGCTTGAGGAATGATTCCATCCTAAGGTTACTCTTAGGTAATGCACCTTGCTCTGTACTACTGCCTTGAAAGAAAATCACAGAATAGTCTGAGTTGGAACAATCCTCTCTCCAGAGAATGGGCTGTACAGAGGTCAAGTCCATGACCCTGGCATTACTAGTACCATTCTCTAACAAACTGAGCTAATTCATGATCATAGCATGTCAACAGTTTTCTGGAATATTAAAATTAGTCATTTTTCAAGATGATTAACATTATCAAAACCCTATTAGGCTATCTACACTATAATTAGATTAAATGTAACTAGCACAACTTCAGGTGAAAATAAAACCCTTATGGACAAGTTTTAGGAAACCCTAGACCACAAATGCTGGATAATTGACTGAGTAAAAAATGATGATTTTTTTATATCCATAATTTAGATGCTACAAATGATATAATGAATGTGTGCAAAAAATCATAGTTCCCTTTTACAGGATTATTTTATTTGATCTTGAGTACTGATGACCAGGGTGGCCTCATTTTGACAAGGACCGTTCAAGGGTAAGAGGGAAGGTAATGCCTGAACAGTGTTACAGAAGCCTTTGCTTATATCACTGGAAAAACCACATCTGAGTGAGTGCAAATGCCCCAGGAAAACATCTCGCCTCTTTCTGTGGCTACCTTGCTCTAGGTCAGGCTGTCAGAACTGATGGTATGCCTCCTAAAAACTCTTTTTCATTTTCAGAATAGTTGTCTCCAAGCATAATCATGTTCAATAACTTAAAATGAAAAAGAAATGCCTTTTCAACTTTTTACTTAGTTTCCAAAAGTCCAAAAACAGGTCTTTTCTAAACATCTCTAGAATAGCTCCAGTTGCAGCTCCAACCTCTGCACACGCCCTTGAACCCTGTAGCCCAGATGATCCAAATCTGCCAGTCTTGTCATGCCCTTATCTCCTCTGCCTGCTGCTCACCTCTGACCTGCTCCAGCTCATGTTCAGACCTCGCAGTGGCGAGCTCTGTTCCCACACACCCAGGCAGTAGTGATGGCTTTGCTCCATGCTAGCAGATATGCCATGAGCAAGACAAAGACACTTCCCCAGCAGTGCCTCTGTCTGCGTGAGAGGTTACCTGAGAGATTACCACGAGATGAGGCCATATAGTGTGGTGCTCACTTCCCTGCTAACATGAGGGACAAAAGAGGCAAGCTGTTCGCTTGGGCTGCCAACCTGGCCCCCAGGAGTCCGGCATAACACTGCTGTTGCTGTGGGGATGTAGCAGCCTTCAAGGTGGTCTTTGCCTCACTGTCTTTATTTTGGCTTTGGACTGTAAGTGGGTAGAGACTTACATGCCCACTTTATCTTCTTTTGAGTACCTCCTCATGCATGAATTGCCATGGTACCATCCAAGCGTCCTTTTCCCATGCCAGACCTCAGCACTGTGTAAGTGCTGGGCCTGTCCAGGCCTCAGCAGCAGCAGCAGTGAGGGCACAGGTGCCGAGCCACGTTAAGAACTGGCAAAGCAGCTTCTTCTCACACTTTAGCACAAGGCTACAGTTTAGAGTGTTTGAACTCTGCAGATTTGTAGGAAAACTTATTGTTAAGGTGGTCTACACTTAAAGGAAACCTCAAGTCCTTTTCCTCTTTCTCCTAGTCCATCTCTGTTGCACCATTTATCTGTGCAGAAAGCCAAGACACCGACAGTGTTGCTGCCTGGCAGTGCCAGTGCTTCACCGGGCAGCGAGTCAGAGCCACCCACCTCCTGCCCCTCAGGAGCCCCTGGGCTCGTAGCTATGAATGCTGAAAAACACAGTTTGCCCTTCGGTGCATGTTCCTCACCCATGTGAGCAGTACCTGAAAAACGACTCCCAGTCTGACAAGTGGTGACAGCAGCTGAGCGGGGCGCGTGGGGCTGGGGCCGTGGGGCCTTGTGGTGCTGGCTGGGCGCCTGCACGACCACCATCTGCCTGCTGCACGGGAGGGACGGACGGGGGCAGCCGCCACGGGGGAACTGCTGCCAAAAGCGCTTTATGTCTCCTCCAAAAAGGGTGACGGGCCTTCCCACAGCTGGCAATGGGCCTCGGCACAGCTGCTGGCTGGCAGGACACGGCCCTGTGGGGATGCCATGTGCCAGCCCCAAGCACCACGCCTGGTCTGTGTAGGGGAGAAGGAGATCCCTTTTCCAGGCGGTTTTTGGCAGGGCCTGCCAGTGGGAATGAGGGAGGGCCTAGGGCACGTGTGGAGGTGGTTGGCAGAGTAAATCTTGTGAGGAAATGCTCTGGGTCTATGCATGTGGGGATGCTTGTCTGCTGAGAGAGGGTGGAATACAGCAGGGTGCCCAGGGATGTGGGGAGCATCTCTGTGCTGACATGGACACAGCACTGTGGGGACATGCAGGCTCCCCTAGTAAGGTGGATATGGGTTCGTTCTTTCCACAGTGGAAATGAGTCACTTTCATTTTCTTTGATGATCTGATTAGGCCTGTGAAATATAGAAGGAAACAAAAATGAGATGAATGATGTATGAAAAAAAGGGAATTATAACAGCTAAAGATTCCTACTAATTGGAAATGTTTAAAAGTCCAGGTTAAACAGATGTTTTGATATAGACCTTGGGAGATTCTCCTCAGCACAGTTGTGTCTCCCCTTATCTCTTGCAGTAAATAGCAGAGGATAAAATGAAAACTCACTTTTTGGTGTTCTTCAAAACTCTACAATCCCTGGAGAAATCATTCTGAAGGATCAACTAATGAGTGCTGTCAAATGCTGAGCTGCTCTACCTTGATCTGGTGGCAAATCACTCACTTTGCTGGCAGGTTCAGAAATGCCTCAGTTCAAAACAGCCTCACAGATCTGATGGTGCCTCAGCTGAAGGCCACATTCTGCCTCTGCTCTTGCTGCTGTACCACAGGTGAAATGTTTGCTGAAGACTTCTGAGTATTTACAGAGTAATCAGGAGAAAAAAACTTCCTTGCCACTAGTAAATCTTATGATCCTGCTTGGAGTAATATTTTCTAGGAGTTTCTGTTCAAATAGTAACAGAACAATAAAAGATCCTATATAACAGGAAAGGAGAACAAGACAGATATGGTGTAAAGAAGTCTAAATTACGTGTTTGGTCCTACCTAACTTTATTGAGAAGACAGCAGCTCAGGTAAAATGAAGGAAGAGAACATGCTAAAGAGTAGATAGAGGTATTCAGACTGTCAAGGCCTGATCAACCGTCCAGTGTGATCTCTGAACCATTGGTGAATCTTTATAGGAACATGAAAAGATGCAAATATGGTTCTTCTGAAAAAAACTGGAAGCTATAATCAATCCCTTATAGGAGTTCCTGGAAATGTTCTGAATTAATTTATTAAATAAACAATAAATAGGTTGCAGGAGGATCCTAAAGAGTTAAAATAGCCTGCCTAAGCGTGCAAAAAATACACTGTGTGAAATCAATCTTAGTTCCTTCTCTGAGAGCATTTGATTTAGAGAATAAGAGAAAAGCAGTATAAGGGATGTCTCTCTGATTTAGACAGACTTATTCCAGACAGGTCTCCTGCAGAGCTGAGGAAATAAACCTAGAGTTGTCAACCTAAACTGACTAAACAGCTGTTTGGAATGCTGCTTTCAAAAACTTCAGAGGCTTTCAAAGGCATTAGTAGTTTGCTGGTCGAGTGTGGCTCCAAGCGTAGTCGTACAGGAGTGGGAGGTAGAGAGCATTTCTTGCTAAAGTCTTGGCTTTCAGTTTAAAAAAGTACTTGATACATTTCTGGAAGACTTATAAGCAGCTTGTACTATATGATTAGAATTTAAAGTGACCTTAATAAATTAGGTGGGTGATCCAAAATCAGTGAGATGAAACGTAAAAGGCCGTGGAGCAGCCATACAGTAGAAAAGGAAAGTGTATGTCATGTGGGGTGAGCCAGAAATGTGAAGGTGATGAAGAAACAGAAAATCATATTTCTTCATAGGAAGAACTATCAGGCTGCTGTGAGGAAGATGCAAGATGCAGCCTTTCTGCCCAGTGAGGCTTTGGCAGGTACCTGGGATCTATCCTAGCAGCCAAGATAATGTAAACTGGAGCAATGACATTTTTGGAATGTCTTAAGCAAATTGAAAAGAACCTGGAAGTTCATCTTTATGACTGTTTGGAGCATTTGGTCAACTCTGCTTGGTTTAAGTAATGCATATTTGGATTTCTCTTTTTCAGGCATCAAATTTCCAAGAATATGAAGCAATAAAAACAGGTGACATGAGTCACCAGAATAAGGGAAATAAAGTTTTTGTTTGTTTGGGTTTTGCTTGTTTGTTTATTTGTTGTTGTTATGTTTGGTTTTTTGTTTGGTTAGGCTTTTTATTTGTTTTGATGGTGAGTGTTTGCTTGGTTGGTTTTTCGTTTATTTATTTTTTTAAACCCAGATATCCATCCAGGAAGGTGTCATGCCCAAACTGCTGAGTGAAAGTCAACCTTTCTCCACATTGCACCATTTTCCATTTATAAATTCATAAATTCATTGCCTTCCTGCTTTTCTGTCTGATGATGTCAACTGATGTTTAGTAAATCAAAATGAAACTATGACATAGTGCCTATAATTTAATCACAAAGAAATGGGAAACATTAACAATTTTAAATTTCTAATTAAATCTCAGAAACATCAAATTCATTTCAGACATTTTGAATCCGTGAAATATGGATGGGTTTAATTTTTCTTTTCCTAAAGTGATTCATAATGAGAACTGCTAAATTTCAAGGGTGCCTAATTTAATTTCTGATCTTTTTTAGATGTCTTATCATATTATGAATAAATTCTATATCTGGAAATACACAATTACAGGAACATCACAGCTGAAAAAAATAAATGAATTTGGGGAACATTTCAGAAGCCAGTACTTGCATATCATAGGATTTAGCATAATGCCCTAGCTAATATGTAATGCAAGTCATTAATTGCCCTCTGGAAATGCAAATGTTCAATAAAGCAGTTACTGGACACTTAAAGCAGTGACATTTTTCTTGCCCATGGTAAGAGACTGCTGTGGCTAGAGTCCTTATCTGTATAATGTATTTTAATTTCTTATTTCTTATTTTGAATTTAAAAAAAAAAATTGTGATCTTGTAAACTTCTGTCCATTCAATCTTCATTCTCCATCATCAGCATGAAGATAGACATTATTAATTCTGAGTATATACAAAAGTATTTCACATTTCACAAACTGCTCTGAGAAAAGAAGAACAAAACTGAAATATGAACAGAAATGTTGTCTCCAGAGTGAATTTATATTATACTTCTCCTAGTGCCATCTGGTCATGATCTCTTTCTGGACATATCTGACAGGGAAAAGCTGCATTCAGCAGTAGAAGACAAGTCTGCCCCATGATGTGGCAATTCAGGATCAGTACATGATCTGCTATGAGGAAAAGATATAAAATTTGAAGAAATATTTTTAAAAAAATAATCCAAAGTATGCTTTGTATTTTTTTCTCTGTTCCATGTAATGAAGTCTAGCAGCTAGATTTTGGGAGAATAGTTGTGGGAAATTTCAGAGCAATAAAGACTCCTTTTGTGTTCCTTGCAAACATGCTCTTGTAATAACTAACATATATGCTGAATAACTTTGATCCAGATAAGCATCTCTATTGAAGTCTGCAGATTTGCTTTTGACTGGGGAGATAAGAGTAGAAAAAAGCAGGCCATTCAAAAATTTAAGTTAATTGTAGCTATTTGTAAAACCAAAAAGCAAATATTTCCTTGGTCAGTCTTACACATGAACAGTTGTGTTTATATATATTCACCCATACTTATACATATGTACCCCCATGTATATACTTAAGTAATATTCACATTATTAGATCTTCAAAGCTTAGTACAGTAACAGAATTTCTATGATAAAAATCACATTTCTCTTCCTGGATGAATATCTAGAAGGAAGGAAATCAGGGAGGAAAACTGGAGGGAGGAATGCAGGGAAAAAATGGAAGGCAGAGAGTGTTCAAGTTTTTCATAGCACAACTTCACATCTACAGTTTCTGTTCATCTTCTGAGCAATAGCAAGGGAATAAAAATGGAGGGAAATAAAAGGTGATAATATAATCAAGTGTTATGTTATCATATGCCAGAAATGCTCAGGGGCAAATAGGAAATGGGTTACACCCAGATCATACGTAACTATACAAGATAGGGAACGTTTCCATAAGGAAATACTGGTTTGCAAGCTAATGGAAGTGAAGTATTTTTGAACCTCCTGCACTGAGGTTAACTAGCATATCTGAGACTAAAACAGTGAGGATGTGGCCCACATTCCCTATTATTGTTTAGGATTTACAGCATGCTAATAAAATGATCTGACAGACATATTGTGTTTTGGGCATGTGGGACAGGGAAAAGAAATTGGTTCATTTTGCCATTTGTACCCAAGATCAATGCTGAGCAGTTACCCAGTCTCAGAAATGTCATTTGTGTCTCAAAAAGATGTAGTTATGTATTTTACTTGCATTTTTATGGCTACTGTGGTGAATATAATAACCCAAATAATTGGTCTTTGTATTTGGATTTAACTACAGAAACTATAAATACCTGTAAACTGAAGACAAAGTATTACTTCTGAGAGTATAGAGCCAAGAAAACCTGATGTTCTGGGTTATCATGTCAGAGAGACAGTAGCCATCCCACTGCATGTGCAAAGGCTGTGTTTATGAGCTGAGCTACACAGAGTGATGTTACTCCTACTCCCATATCCTGATGACACACAGCATGGACCAGTCAATTGCTCCACATCCTTTCCCAGAAAGGGAGCCCGAGTGTGAAAGGTGGGTGAGAAGTTCTCTCCACCAAGTCTCACAACAGGATGGGTAAGGATCAGTACCCCAGCTTGAAGAGGTTTTGACCAGCAAGAGGATTTGGGTGTGTCTGTAGTAACTTGTCTAGAGACTTTCATATGCTTAAAATACAAATGCAAGGAAAAATAATTCTTGTTCTAGTCCTTCAAGATTTACATTACAGGAATGTCAGTTCTACATCAGAAAAATGGAGAGATTTCAAACTTGCTATAGTCCTGAAAGTGTCTGTGTCTCTGAAGGAAACAAGTGAAGAGAAGCTAAGAGGTAATCCATTTGTTAAGAATGGAGATCTAGAGGTGCATTTTTGTCAGGAAGTCACAGTTCTTATATAACTTCAGGTACATAGAATGCTTAATTGGAAGAAATTCTCAAGGAAAAATCTGAACTTCAGAGAGGTGCCTGCAGATGGGCAGCTTCAAAGCACCATTTTTCAATTGTACTCCTCTGGTTTGCAGAAGTTACCTGCTTTAGATACTGGTTTCTGTCTAATTCAGGCGATTGCTGAAAACCCTGAAGGTGGGGATTAGCTGCATTTGAAGAATCACTGTCACTGATAACATCATTCTGCCTAAAACTACAGGAATTTACAGTACAAACAGGAGATTATATTATTTATTTGGGTAATATTTCAGATAACATCTGGTCCTCAGAAGAAGAGAAACACTGTGTTCCATGTTCTAGGCTGCACAGTCTTCCCAGTGGAAGTGCAGAGAAGGCTTCAGAAAGGTAAGTCTGTTGTGCAACTCCTTTAAAAAAATTGGCTTGAGAAGCATCTTGAATATGGCAAAATCCTTCATCTGAAGTGGGTCAGTGAAAGAGCCACCTGGCCAGTTAGAATTCTGGATCTCTTTGTCAGATTCTGGTGAAGATGGTTGTTTAGATCATGCTACACAAACACAGGTTGTGTATTGCAGTAGAATTATATTTAAAGTGCAAAGCAGTTTAACACACAGGTTCTGTGAATTTAATGGAGTTTTTTATCCACATTCCATTAAGTGGCACCTGGTAAATAACAGTGCCTGGCATTTGGAGATTAAGTGAAGATACAGGTGCATTAACCTCTTTAAACAGAAATTAATAATAACGATATTCTGCCCTGGTAGTTTACTGCTAGGTGGGAGGCGAAAGTGCAACAAGAGTTCTGTCACAAAAAACCTGATAATGTTTTATAACTGAAGTGGAAATTCCAATGAAAACTGTAAAAAAAGTGCAGAAAAATAACGTAAAACAAAAGTGAAGATGACAGAAGATACTTCCATGAAACAGTGAGAATTCTGAGTACAGGAATAAGAATAAAATGGAAATGAACAACCTGGGGAAAAAAACCAAGCTGCACTACTTTTGGTAAAGGAATTCCTATCATCCCAGGATATAAAAAACATGGCTTAAGAGGGTCTCTCTGATAGTCTCCACACAAGAACTATTTTCATTGGGAATTTTCATTTTGGCAACAGCAGTCCATTGAAAGTACAAGGATTTGCCTTGGGAGTCCACAGGCTCCTCTGCTTGACAGATTGACAGCTCCAAAGAGGAGGATGGGGTTGTGTTTATAATGGGACATAGCGGAATGCAGCTCTATCCAAAAATGTTATGGATTTACATACATTTAATATCCACATTCCATTAAGTGACATCTAAAACCCAGGGAGAGCCTTTACTTAAAAAGAAAAGAGACACTGGATGATTCAGAGACTTAGTAATGGAATACAGAGCCATTCACCTCTAGGTCAACTGTCTGAGTTCAGCTCGAGTTATTATTGACCAAACATTTATACTAACTGCAGGCTGTGTGAAATATCAATGGCTTTATGGCTCTGCTAGATATATTATTTGTTCATGTCTGAGGTGTCCATATGGCAAAAATCACCTCAGACTCCCTTTATAGTCAGGGAAAACCAGGTACTTTTAAGGCATAAATCATCTGCAAGATGTCTTCTTTAGGATGAGATTAATTGCACCCTAGAAGTATCTATTTCGCTCTGTTGACTACAAAAAGAGCACAGGGTGACTTGCTTCTATGTAGATGTTTATACTGCAGGAGTCTAAATTTGGATAAGATGAATACCATACTAAGTGATTCTTCTCTAGTCAACCAGAGGGCTGCGGTAGGTCTGCAACTGACCATGGGTATCACAGATCTGCTTTGCAGAGAAATGCTAACTCACATCTGCCCTTGACCACCTGAATCTCACCTTTATTATGTCTCAATGTCCTCTGGCAAATAATCAGCAGCCTTTCTTACTCCTTATGGGAGAGATGAACCAACTTACGGGAAAGTGCATCTTGATAGTAGCAATGCCCTTTTCTCTAGAACCCGTCAGCAAAATTTGTTAGTGATAGTGTGGGTGGTCTCCAGAAAGGCAGTAGGCTGGGACATGTGTCTTTCCCTTTGCTTAAGAACCTGTGTACAGTCAAGGGCTCTCTGATGCTCTACCAAACTTTTCTGCCTGGCAAATGTCAAAATACATTAAGTTGGCATTTCCAGTTTTAATCTGTGAATGGGTAAATTACTTCCTCTTGCATTTTTTTTACAAGGCTTTGTTGAGTGACTGAAATAAGAGCAGATTGTGCAAGCCTCTGCCAAGAGATTTAATAATATTAGTACTAAATAATAGCACTAGCTTCATTCTCAAGGAAATGCTTGCAGGTAAGACAGGCAGGTTACGACAGTATGCAGAACATGACGTGTGAATTAGTCATCCTTCTCTGCTCCTGAAACATTCGATCTCTTGTAGGTGATAATGAAACCAGAGAAAAATCCTCTGAAGGTAAGGAGTACATTTATTTGTTTTAAAGACTTTGATGGTATATTGACTGCAATATAATCCATACTGAGTTGTGAGATGTTGAACACAGCCTATTCCTGAAAGTCCTGGTTCATGCCTGGCAGATGCTTTCTTCAATAATACCAGTGATGTCTTGCCTTTTACATAGCAAAGTGTTTGTCCTCTTCTCTTTGCATCAGCTGGTATGTGCAGAAAACTGGACAAACAGCTTTTGGCATCTGCTCAATCATTAAGCAGCTTTTATTAAGATTGCTGCAAAAGGCTGACCAGGTGTGTCTTTGTGTTGTGTGGAAAATAACTTTTAGATGTCAACTAAGAAATCCCTCCAGATTTAAGCTATTTTGTCCCTCCCATGAATAATTTAAGCTGTTTGTGGTGCATTGAAACATATGCAGCTTCTCAAGTAACTTCAAAAATAATGGTAGATCTTTGTATTCCAGAGCAGAGCTCCTGTTTATGTTAACAGCATTGCTTGCTTGCTGTAAGATATTTCTGTTCTGTCACATTCGTCTTTCATTTGTCTTAAAGCCTATAAGAATGAGATGAAATGATGGAAGCAAGCATCCCTTCACCCAGCCAAATTGATATTATTTACTAATTAGAGATATCTGTCTCTTCCTCCATCTCAAGAAAATCTGATAATGCTTTTGCAGTCAGGGCAAGACTGTTAGAACTTGAGGTAGAGACCATACCTGGCAGTCTTCCAACCAAACCTTTGGGCATTGTGGTTCTGTCACACTTATTAGGTGGTAATGTAAATCATAAAATAAAGCCAGAGAAATGAAGTCAGAGGAATATGTATATGAAAATATCAAATTTGGCTTTAGCCACAGATATAACTCTTTGCTTGAGCAGCTCTTGGGTCAGTCCCTCACCTGCAGTGGCCTCAGTGTAGCTGTCATCGTGTGGCTCCTCTGAGGCTGCTTGACACTGTAGTTGAGGACATTGTCGAAATCCTCAGTGCAATTTCAGTGACTATTTCTGTGTTGCCTGGATTCCAGTTTGCTATCCAGTAGATAAGGCTAGTGTTCATTGCAGTGTGGATTTTGTTTTGTTTTGTTAAGTTTAGCTGATAGAACTGTCATCTTTAGTTTAAGCTGCTGTAGGTAAAGGCACAAAGGTTGTTTAGGGCTATCGGTCCCAGGACATACTTATAGGGACAGCATTTAGGGTACATGGAAGGGGTCATACTTTGGCTATTGGGTGAGTTTAGGCAACCAGTCTAGGCTAAAGCTTTGACTTGAGGGTGGCTAGTGTAGTTCAGATGACTCCATACATAACCTTTAATGAGGCAAGCCTTCCAGTGAACTGAAGAATATAAAGCTCTCAACTCAGTCTCTTGAGGACAGCAACAATAAATATGGTGAGAAAAATAGATACAAACCAAATAGATCTTATAAGCCAAGCTAAATGTTTTCCTTTTACAATAAAAACAAAATGATGAGAGTGAAGCTATATTTGGCGATGACTTTAGTAAAACATCTGTCAGACTTTCTCATAGCAAAAATTGTACTCTGCTAAAATTTCAATTGAAAAGTCTTCACTAAAGTTACTGATAAACAGAAATGCTTTGTATTGTAAAGGAGTCTGTGGAATCAGGAAGAGGAGTGAAGAACTCACTAAGAACGGTGAACAATGAGGTTGAGTTTAAGTTAGGCTCTGAGTGTATCTCAACACAAGCCGTTATATTTTGACACTTATATTTCTTGATTTTCCTGGTTTCTTTTCTACACTCTGGCCCAGCCCACCCCCTCCCCAGAACCCGTTTTTTTTTTTTAATAAGTACAGTGTTATTATATCAGCTAGATAGGTGTTGGGATTAAACTATATCAGAGCTCCTGTGTCCTGTATCCTGTAGGAATAGATTTCGTCAAAGAAGATGTATGGATTGGAAGGCATTTCTAAAGGACCAAAGCAATCATGAGGATGAAGGGAATCAATGCTGAGACAGAATGCAAATTTTATTCTGTAACTTGTTTTCCAACAAGACTAAAATCCATTGTAGTAAATGATAGACTGAGATCAAACAGATGATTTAAATATTTTCCTTTCTGTGAAACCTTGAAAAAAATTCAAATTATTAAGAATGATGGTAAGAAAAAAGATGCTTACTTTTAGTATCTGTACTTCAGTTCATGCCTTTTTTTTGCTTGTGGTTTTTTTTTTTTAATGATTGCTCCTTTATTGATTTCCTTTAGCTTTACTAGCGTGGCAAATCTGAGTATTCTGGTACAAATGACCTATATCCATTGACCATCAATACTGTTCCAACTCCAGGCTTCCTGACACCACTTTAATGTGAATTCCAGACATAAGCACAGCACTGCAACATTGATCTAACTGATGTATGTTAATACACAATGTGAACAAACACAGATGTTGACCAATCTTTTCTTTGAACCCCTAAAATATTTTTCTTGTCAAGATAAAATATTGAAATGTACAGTGTATTTTCCAGAAGAGTGGGTACATTTAGTAAAATCATCATTTATTTTAAAAATATTTTTTTAAATCCTGTTTGGGAAAGTAGTTAGGCACATACTGAAGTTATGTTGACTGAAATTTAAAGCCATACCAGCACACGTCTAGAGGAGCTCTTTCTTGCTAGATACCTACCCACCTGAAACAATTAATCCCAATACATTGAACCTCTGTGGTCTTTAAGATTTTTGTCTCAGTAAAGAACAGTCATGTTCTTTATTCCCTTGGTCTCTTGCTATTCTTTTTGGTCTCAAGCTTCCTGTCTGCTCCTCCTTCTGAGGTATGGGGATGTACAATTCAGCTGTCCCAAGTCAACAGGAGAAGAGATATCTGACCTTTCCTTTAATTTTAGCTCTCAGCAACTTAGGCGTGGACCCTTCCAAGATGTGAGCTGAGTTAGTCCTACTTTTCTCTGGAAATATTCACACCTCTTTGCCTCCTAACACACAAAAGTATTCCTTCATCAGCATTACCTTTTTGACTAACAACAAAGTTGTCAAAGTAACCATTTGGTTCTACCTGACCTGGTGGACCCACATAACATGCACATTCAGCAGATAGTGGACCTCACATAGCATTGTTAGAAGACACAGTCTCTTTATAATGGTAACTAAAGCTCATAAGTTGTAGGGATACTGTTCAAATAATCATCTATTTTTTAATAAAGCCTGAAATCAATACTCATCTGGAGTAACACCACATGTACCAACTGTGGGCATTTTTCATGTCTATATTGCACTGTAAATTTAATGGGACATAAACCTCAAATATACAAAATGAGTGCATTTAAAAAGTGCCTTATGTATACTAATTATTAGATCTCCTTTTGGCTGAGAAACACTTCCCAGACCTATTCTTGTATACTTTTTTTACAGGTATGTGAAAGTTTGTTTGGTCACATTGGTGAGATCAGAGGTTATCTGGAAATATGGGGAGGAGAGTAACAAGCATGGAACTACAATTTTGGGCATTATTGTTTGTTTCAGTTGACAACACTGGTTTTACAAGTAGGGTAAGAATGGAATTACTATTTAGAGTGAAATACTTACTGTATGAATTTTGACTCAGAAAATTAAACCTAATGTAATCAGTGCCTCTGGCACTTCCAGGAAAATATTCATAGTATCATAGAATGGTCTGGGTTGGAAGGGACCTTCGAAGGTCATCTAATCAAAAACCCCTGCAATGTGCAGGGACATCTTCAACAAGATCAGGTTGCTCAGAATCCCACCAAACTTTAGTAAAATTTCTTCAGGGGAGGTTCCTCTGTATGATCAAGATTTTCTTTCAAGTTCCTGCATGAAACATGAACTTTTGTCATACTTCATTGGCATAGCAATTCTGGTCAGAGAGTAAATAAGAGCTAGAATAGTACATAGCCAGAAAAAGTTGAAATTTCCTCAGTATATGACTACTTGTGACCACATGATTTGCCAGTAGCTCCACAAACAAAATTCCCATTTGCTTTCAGTGATATAGGGGTTTCATTCAACATTTTCAGCATACAGCCATTGATTTCCTTTTTTGCTGCTGGTTGTTTCTAATGAGGAGGTAGGTTATTATACAGAGCTACCTGTGTGGTCCCTCAAGGTACTAAGAACTATTTTTTCTCATCCTTTGCTGATGAAAAGTCTTTCAATATTCCTGATAATATAAGGAAATGTTCTTCCTTATACTTTGTGCACTTAACTAATATCTCCATTTTATTTTTTCCATCAAGTTGATGGCACAAGCTCTTCTAGCTGAGCTTTTTATCTTCAGTTTCCATCTCTTGTTTATAGTGTCTGATACCATACTTAATAAAAATCTGTCATAGCCCTAAACATTAATTTGTGCAGTGGTTCTAGGGAAGAACTGTAGAGGTGGTCTGATTTAGTTTTGGAATGCCTCTTCCAGAGACCTGTGCGTTAGGTATACCTAGGTGTATATATAAACCATACTTTGCATGTTTGCTGGAAAACTGCTCCTCAAGTGCTGTTGGGGGAATGAAGTAATGGCAGAAAATCGTGTTAGAGCCTTGGTCTGCTTTTTCATCAAGGTTTGGGAAACACTTGCTGTTTTGATCAAAATGACATGAATATCTGATGATTCATTAGAGGTGGGACAACCCACCCAGGATAGATGGGTGTGAAGTGAGAGATAGCTTAAAATACAACATTACACAGGTAGAGAAGGCAGCTCCTGAGGGATGGATAGTCAGTGGAGGAAGACCTGGCTGCAATTACAAGAAGAAAGATGATGATCCAGAAGACTGTTTCTGGAAGAGATCAGGCTAGAGAGTAGTCATGTGTGAGGATTGTAGCAGAACTGGGGTAAATTTGGAGATAGCAATAGGTGTTTCTGAAGAAGACTAACAAGTCAAAGGTAGTCATGAAGAGTATGGAACCCTAACACAGTAGAACACCCTGAGCAGGGATCGAGCCACAGATTTTCTTTGTAAACAAAGAAAGAGTAGCAAATATGGCATGTAAGGGTGGGTTACTGAGACCCCCTTGGTCATGGATAGAAGGCTGAAGTCATTGGAGTAGTGGGTCAGATTAGACATGAACACAAAATGGAAAAGTAGAGGGAAGAATACTGAAAAGAACAAAGGGTGAAAAAACACCTCAAACATTGAAAATTACAAATGAAGGTCATAAACTGCATTTAACTGACCTCTGTCTCTGAAGGGAAGTTATACCACAGCCGTCAGAGAGCAGTCAGAAGGAATGAGATGAGAGGACTACTCAGATGCTTTGGAGATTGCTATTCTGCATGGTAATGTACAAAGGCAAAGGAAGTAATGGGCAAACCACTGAAGCACAAATGGGACTGTGCTCTTTCACTGTAGCCAAACTCTGCAGCAGTTTTAGGGAAAGAACATGTAAGAATGGACTGAAATTGCCCAAACAAGAATTTTTGCTAGTTCACAGGATCTTTTCAGGCTGTAAGCCCAGGGCTAAAAAATTTGGCAAAAGGGGATGTGTTGTAATTCTGACTTCTCTTAAATTAATGAAGAGGAAGATATGATACGGCTTGTAGTATGTAGATCCTGGATTAAGCTACCATTTATGTTCAGTTGTTCCACCTCAAGATTATTATCTAATTATCTATATTATTTATTTTTATCTAATTTCCTCAGGGTTGTCTACTCTAAATTCAGCTGTTAATAGGACTTATTGCTCTGAGTGATTAGAAAAGCTAGTAGGCAAATCACACTCAGAACATGTTACATATCCGTAGCTGGAAATTAGCTTTAGGAAAACTAGGACCTATTTATAGTGGAATTCACGCTCTTTCAAACTTCTGCTTTCACATTTTAGTTTCCTGAGTCATGATACAACTGTGGTTTATGATTTTGGTCTGTACAGTAAGAAGTAGCAATGCTATGCCCTTTGCTGTTGTCTGGTGACACCACGATACTATACACCAGGACACACTATCTAGGTCCTGCTCATCAAACCCTAAGGCTGAGAGAGGCCTGGGATGGATGTATATGACACCTTCTGCTCTCCACAACCATGTGTCACAGGTCACCCTTTAGCCCTGCACACTGGCGTTCAGCAGCAACTGAACACTGTAAGTTTATTCTAAGAAAGTCTTAAAAAATATTTTGCCTTTTTAAATTCCAAGTTCAATATAAAATTAATATGAATTGCAAGAGGATAAAAAGTTATTGGTGGTGGGGGTTTTAATTTTTGGAAGTTTTAAAAACTGGGATGTTGGTTTTGGAAAGAGAGAGAGAGGTTTTGACAATAGAAACATGGCATTTAACTGTCAGTGAGAAAAGTTAAAAACCTCTCAAAGGAAACATGCAAATAAAGAAAGCCTCTCTAAATCATTAAGGTTTCATAGGCATAAAAAAGATAGTTGCATGGGAAGTGACAGTGACAAAAATGAAATATTTCCATAGTATGTATTTGAGACCTTTGTAGAGTTGCTGTTGTTTGCAGCATACCGAGGAACAGGCCTTGCAGGCAGCAGCAGGACATAGCTACATTTTCTGTCCTTGTTCTTTGAGGCAATCCACGTCACAGAAGGTAGCATGAAATGGAGCTGGCTGCTCCCTGCATGCTCTTGCCAGAGATATCTGGGGAGTTACAATAGGTCCCTTGGGCAGATGGAGACACACATATGCTTCCTACAACCTCTGAGAATGTCCCTGACGAATCCAACTTTGTGTCTTAATGGGAACAATTCATAAATGCTGCCAGCTCAGGACTGTGCCCAACCACACTTTTCAGATCACAGTTAATAACATGTAGACAGCCTTCAGCAGCCAAGGAGGTACATTGTAGAGAAACACACGAAAACAAACATGCTTAAATTTCTTTAGAATACAAAAATACTACATAGACAGGTTTAGCATCTTAGATGGTTATCAAGCAAGAGCTAATTCTTTCAGCAAAACATCTAAATAAAAGCTTCAGTATGTGCAGTGTTGATGATTCAGTGAGAGACTTTGAAGTCTGTCACCAACTTTGAATCCTGAGAAGTCTGTTTCTGTCCATGTCACTGCCACCCACATGTGTCTAAGTGTCTGTTTCTGTCTGTGGTTTTGCTTTAAATTGTCAGTTTTCCTCATGGCAATCAATGCATCATTGTCAGGACTCTGCAGTGAGCAGCATGGAGAGCTATGAATAGCCATTCCCTGGGGAGCTGCACACTGAGTGTCACTGAAGGGAGCAGGGACATCTGGATCCTTACACTGCAAGTAGCCCTATATATGGAAAGGGATTTTCAGGAGAGGAAACTAAATTACAGAATCAACACCAAGGCACTTGGGCTGTGTTTGTGTCATCAGTCAGCTGCATTTCAGCTTTGCTCTACCATAGAGAAAAGCCTGAGCATGCCAGTAGGAATAGAAACTGAATAGTAACAGTAACTAAAATCATGTTTTCTGTCACCTTTTTCTCACAGACCTTCAGGAAAGGCAAATATACTTACATTCATTTTGGAGTAAAAAAGCCAGAGCTTTTTATTTTGGTTTTTACATACAGCATCTTCCAGTACTTTTAAAGATAAAATTATATTTGTGTGCAGCATAAAATAAACATACTCAAGTAGTTCCATGCTGATACATCAAGTATTATTTTAACTCTCAAGAGACCTCAGAAACTTTTATGAAGACACCAGTACATTTAGATGCTAATGTGCAGATATAATACCAGCTAACATTTGTTTTGTCACAAGATATAGTTTTATTTGTCATTTTGCTGCAATTTCAGTTTTCTAGAGCCATGAAATATTATCTGCATTGGAAATCTTATCCTATTGCACTTGTTAAAGTTAATGGAGTCACAAACTCATTTAGGAGGGTGGAAAAGCCACTCCTTACCTTAACTGAGTGTGTGAAACCCAAGTAGGAAACCCAGGGTGGTTTTTAGGCCAACTGTAATTGTTTCATTAGCATATGTATTTCTGATGTACCTGATTAACTTTAGTTTAAGCACTTGATTCTGCAAACAGTTTTGCTCTCTGTAGGCTTTCAAGGGCCTGTGTCTTTCTCTGCAGGGGTAGGACTGGGAGCCCAGAACACAGGTGTGATTTAAGTGTTGAGGCTGGTGCTGGTGTTCAGCATAGCTAGTGCTCTCACAGTAATAGACAGAGTGGAAGCTCCAGGACAGCCAATGACAATGTTGGTCTCAAGGGAGAGCCTTTGAGGTACTACAAAAGTCTCTTATGAGAACATTTCTGAGCTTTGGCTCAGACAGATGGGTGATAAAAGAGTCCTCAGAAATTAGGGGTGACTTATTCTTCATGTTCCATTCTATTGTAGTACCTAATGTTTGTTGACTACTCGGTCTAGCTGGATGTTTTCCTGACTGCTGCTGGCCTACTTCAACTTATCAGAGGCAAAACGCTCTTCCCTTGAGGCATTTCAGTTCACTCACAAGGAACAGAAAACTATGGACAAAACCAGGTCGCCATTCACTTGTCAAGGTTATAAAAGTAGAGTCCTTTATTTAGAGATCATAGGCACAATAGTCACCTAAACGTAAAGGTAAGATTCATGTCACCAGTGTGTCTGGCTTACATGAAAAGATAAGTTATTCTGTCATGAGAACTGCTCCATTTTAATACTTTTTCATTGGGTTTAAAAATATATTTTAGCTCCTTATAAATGTAAGGACATGCAAGCATTGAGGTAATGGAATAAATTAGTTTTAGATGCTACTGCAGAATTATGTAAAAGGTCACCTTTTATTACAGCAAAAACTAAGTAGGCAACCTAACTCCTTAATGAAAATGAAAAAAAAAAACAAAAACCCTCATGGTCTAAGGCACTGTCCTACATGAAGTATTTATTTTTCTTTTGAACATTCATGATTAGGGACTTCAGGATGTGAGTGAGATCTTTGTTTCCTAGGTGTTCATCTGCTCCTGCCACTTACGGGCTTTGCTGTCCACTCTCATAAAAAATTTTACATTAACGCCCCATGAAAACTATTTATATATTGTTACTTGGCTAAGAATCCTGTTCTGTCTTGGTTTTCTTATTCCACCTCAGGTTTCCTATAAACAGGCTCAGTGACTTGGAAAAGCAAGCATAGACATATTTCTTATCCTTTGAAAGACATTGTGTTCAGTCATTCCTAGTCACACTTATGCTGAGGTGTTGCTTAACCATTGCTCTCTCTAAAGCAATTTGTAGTGTACAGTAAATGGTGGTGTCACTAGCAGAAAACGCCAGAACAGGGAGTCCTCAGTGGTCTGTGTATGGGGGCTGGTGGGTGTCACCAGTGGCCTCTTTCCTGGACAGAGTTGTCCCGTAAGCTGAGATGGTATGAGCTATTGATTCGGCAGGTTTTCATACTTATTTTGGGGTTGGTGGGTGAAGCATTAACCATTAGCCTTAGCATGAATGACCTCTATGGAGAGAAACAGAGGAGGGTAATGGAAAATGCAACTTAAGAGAGGATGATATTCCCTACTTATGGCAGTGTCTCCATGTTCACCTGTGTGTCCCAGCTGCTTTGTCTGAGGCCCATGGTTGCATGGCAGTTTAAATTCCTCTTAGATGGTGCTGTCATGGACTCCAGGTGTCAGGCTGCTCACATGACGACATCTCTGGCAGTGTGGACCAGCTCATGGCTTCTCAGTGTCATGATGTTTAACAGTTCCTGACCAGATTTGGCTGAGGGAGCTCAACATCTTCCTCTTATTCATTCTAGGATGCATCCGCAGAGTGATGCAAAACAGGCAGGTGTTCCAAAGCACATAATGACATCACAGTAACCACTGCAGGAATGGAAGTTTATTGACTACTTTGCTAGTCCTTAAGCTTTAGATCCCTGATGAAGCCCTCACTACAAGTCCGAATGCTCCACGTAGCCAAAGGAATATGCTCAGTGCCTAAGGCAGCTGCCTCAGGAAGCAGCTCTGCGAGTAAAACTCACAGAGCCCTTCCTTAATGGAGATTTTTCACTATCTCCTGAAGACTTTCCACATAATGAGTCAGTAATGCCCATTCCCACTCTAGTTATTGTTGGACAAAAATTGTCCTCAGAGATGTGTAGTTCCACTTTAAAACATAATATTACCACATTAAAAGACTGAAAAATGTGCACTCACGGTAAAACATATTTTTACTATTGAGTAACTTCTCTTTTAACCTTTATTATTCAGAGAAAAAGTATATCTGGTGCCTGTCTGGAAAGACCATATCTCAGTTACAAACCTGTAGTTGCAAACCTACAAATTATCAACATTAAAAAAACCCAACAAACAAAATATGGCTTTTTTAAGCTCCCTGAGCTGAATAGGATGCAAGTACTTGGAAAGATCATAAATCTCTCAAAGTCAATGCTCATGAAATATCTCCTGCTTGTGAGGATGTTCAGGTACTGTGGTATAAAGCAGAGTCTGAGATAATAACCAAGAAAGTAAATATAATACAGATGGTGACACAATGTGTCTCAGTCAGGTTCTTCCAGTTTAGTCGGAGAACCAGGGAA
This sequence comes from Cisticola juncidis, assembly GCA_013400215.1. NCBI lineage: Eukaryota > Metazoa > Chordata > Aves > Passeriformes > Cisticolidae > Cisticola > Cisticola juncidis. The sequence goes on along the minus strand of VXBR01009551.1, from coordinate 262,619 downwards.
GTCCACAGTATTCTCCTTGCCATGAGTCCATCCCTCAGTTTTTGTCACAGCATGATTGAAGAAAAAGTTTTGAACCTGTGCCTGGTGCTTTACAAGCCAGAGACAGACTGTAGGAGTGGCAGTGAGCCAGCTTCTCTAGCTCAGTATCACCTGCAAATTCACCTGTAATGGGAAACCCATAAATTCCACTTTGTTATTTATTTATTTATTCTCTCATAAGTGTTCCTTACTCTCATGCTTTTTTTTTCTCCCTGAGACAACTTTCAGAAGTCATAGTGTTGAATGTATTTTGCCCTAAAATCAGCTTGTCCAGAAGTGTTTGCAATCTTTTGCACAACACTCAGTTTAAGCAGCCCTTATGTAAAGGAAGATAAATTTTCAGTTCATGTAGCAGCTAGCAAGGATGGATGCTTCACCACCCCTCTGGGAAACCTGTGCCTCTGCCTGATTCTCCTCACAATGAAAATTTTCTCCTTGAACTCCAGCTGAAACTTTCATGTTTCAATTACTGTCCATGGTGTCTCTTCTCACCATGCACCATTGCGAAGAACCTGTCTGCATCACCCTGATAATCTCCCTGTAGACACTGGGAAGATGCTGTTCTCTTGAAGCCATCTCTGCTCTAGGCTGAAAAACTCAGCTCCTTATCCTCTCCTCCCCTCAAGAAGCTCGGGGTGTAAGCAAGGAGAGGGAGTAGGAAGGAAATGGTTGGTCCATACTATGGGACCATTGTGCTGTTGTGGTCTCTCCTTGTTTTGCCCTGAAGCAGAAGAGAGTAAGCTGTGCTTAAAGACTAATGGCATGGCAAAAATTCCACTTTTAACCAACAAACAACTTCTTGAAGTAGAGCTTCACAAAGTAAAAGACCTACACTAAAACAACCTCTACCAAGGAGCTGGAGGGAGATTTAAAATCACTTCATGCTTCTGTAAAATTATTTTAATAAACCTGGAAGTTTATCAAGCATTTATGAAAGTTGGAAAAAAAAATGGTTCAGTGCAACAAAGCTGTTCTGCTACAGCTGAAAATATATTTTTAAATGAATGCTGCATTTTTTAAATTAAGAAATTGGACAAAGTCCTACAGAACCCTGTTTTAGGTTTGGCATTAAGCCTCCAAAAATACTATTATGGTCAGTCTCTGCTACTGAAACATTTATTATGGCTGGATGTAGGCAGGCTTGGTCAATGTGAAAGATGCTTCTAATCTGCTTTGCTCTTGATGAGTATGTTTTTCACCCTGTTCCAATTCAGTAGTCTGTCTCACTGCAGAACAAGCTTCCCACCCCCACCCCATCAGATTTTATTACTTAACTCACAGATTTGTATGAAAGCTATTTTTGTTCCTAGCAGGGTGCAAGGAATTTTTAATTTTTTTTAGATAATTACTATACTGGTGTTGCTTGTCTGCATTTTATTTGGGATATGTTTAAATTTATAAGTTTATAAAAGTGAGTTTTTCTCTTTGATCATTAAATGGTATGAAAATTGGTGAAGTAAGACCATTAAAGAAAAAGGCAACATAAACATCTGATATTGTTGGAAAAAAATGTCTTCAGAAAAGTGAAAGAATATCTTATAATTATTTCCTCTGTGGAACTGGAGACTGAAATAGATCCTATAACCTCTTGTCATTATTTAGACAAGGTTCTAATTACTGTGTGCCATGTTGATCTATTATGCACTGTGGCGGAGCTTGTAGCTCATATGAAGAAGTCTAGCTTTCCTTAATTGAAGAGAAGTACCTTAGGCTTAAAGAGTTAGCTGCTGCTTCATGAATGAAACCTTGTATAGTCATTTACTGCATACTTCATACCCCATTCCCTTGCCCCAAAGAAATAAGTCAACTTATATTCTGTTTGAGCTGTTGCTGGGTACAGTGGATATACCTCTAGGTTTTGAGAAACAGACACAAATTAAGCAAAGATATAGTATCTCCTCTAACATTCCTGAAAACTTTCTACTTGTTTACAACACAGAAAAAAAATCTGCATATTCAGAAATCTGCCTTTTTTTTTTTTTTTTTTCCTCTTGTGCTGTTTTCTGCTTGTTTTTGGAGGGTAAGAAGAGGACCGAACTATATACATACCTGTTGTTGCTCTAATGGCTTTCCATATTCTAGGCCTTTTTAAATCTTCTTATAGTGCAAGATATTTGGAGCAGGAAATTATGATGAATTTCAACAGTGCACCTCACAACGACACTGCTTCTTGAGGGATCAGCTGGGCATTGTTGTAAGTCTGATACAATGTTCATGCACTGTCATTAATTAAAAAAAGAAGGAATAAATATTGTAGCTCAAAACTTGCTTTAATACATCTTTCAGAATTACCCTCTTAAAATTATTGGAAAAAAAAGTATCAAGAAAGGTAATGATCTATTTAATATGAAAAAGTACTTACACTGCTCTTTCTAATCACTGTAGATAATGGAATTCTCTCTTTTCTTGCCCCTGCCTTTGCAAGTGTGAAGAAAGACTCATTTTTCAAAGCATAAATTCACCACATCTTAGCATCTGTTTCTGTAGCAACTGCTGAAAGCACAGCTCCAACATAAACTCGGTGTACACAAACCAAACTGTTTATCTTTACTTTAGAAGGATGTTTGCTAATCCTTATGAGAATACAGAGAGAATGTAAAAACCATCATGTACTATAAAGCTCTGACATGGAGAGCACCACCTACTCTTTAAAAATTAAATTGCTCTTGGTTCCAAATGATCTTTGTGAAAGTGCAGTAATTATTAACATGGCACCTGTCTCTGTGTCTGACTGAAAGGTAGCTTCTCTGAGATGTGTTTTGAGTGCCAAAAAAGGTGCATATAAATCCAGATTTTTTTTTTTTTTTTTTTCTTCCAACTTTCAGGCTCATGTGCACATTATTTTGATTAGTCAGCTCATGTGGTTGAGGGTAATTTTTGATCTTTCCAGCTTTTCTTTTCCAATTAAAGCAGGCCCATTTAAACTGGCCTTAAAACTATTTCCAAGTTTCCTGAAAGGGTACACACATGCACATGAACCCAGCTCCACACATAACTCTCCATGGCTTCAGGAGCTCTTGGATAGCAAATACCACTGAACTTCCCACACTGTTAATCTTTAATTATCAAAGTTTCCTCAGGAACCTGCATGAATTATTGTTGAAATTTCATATATTTACTGGTACACAATGATGTTTACAAGCCTTTGTGGTCAATTTTATATTTCATTCTTAAATCCAGCATGTCTGACTTTTCTAAAGAAAATGAAAAATATTTGGCCAACTTTAGCAAGGCTGATCAAGTCATCAATGTGTAAGAACAGGCAAATTCAAATCATCCTTTCTTCCTTTTGTGAGCTGAGATGGAAAGAGTTACTGAACAGCCTTGTGTTTTTTTTAACAAGAAAAGAAGAAAGAACCTAAAAGGAATCTCTAAGTACAGAGCAGGAGAGTGTGGTGTTGACTCATTATGCTTCTAAGCAATATGATTTAATACATGAGGAAGATGCCCTTAGTCTGGGGCTGAGCATCAATATTTCTGACACAAATACAGACTTTTCACAACAAAAAAAGTTTGGTCCCAATTTTAGATTAAAAATTATTAATAAATAAAAAAATGGGCCTAACAACTACATAGCATTTAGAATCGTACATCAGATATAGAAATAACCCAGATTCAGAAATAACTTTCAGGAACATCAGTCAATCAAATAAGGGTCCTATTGAATAAAGATCTAAATATCTTAGTCACAACAAAGACTACTATTTTCAGAGAAGGCTCTGCACATTCTGTTTGCAGCTGCAGCCCAGCCCTAAAAAGAGAGTTCAGCTGGATTTGGAGGGAATCGAGCATGAGGATCTGAATGAGCTCTGCAGCCTAACCCTCCGGCTGAATTTGAGCAGCTCAAGTCAGGTCAAGATTTTAGACCACTGTAGACATCAGGGTATCTTGAGGTATTTTGACTGTACATCTGAGCCATAAATCAATTTCCATTTGGGTCAGCAGAGCAAAAACATGTGTCTTTTGTTTTCTTGCTGCCACTCTTCAGAGCACTTCCAAAGAAGGGATGGGGAGTTATGCTTAAGATTTAAATTGTATAAAAAGCAATATTTTTAATGATATAAGTAGTATAAACAATTGCTTAGAGGACCCTTAGGTGTATTCAGTATCTTGTGTACATAGGTACTACAGCATGAAAAGTTGGGGGAGTGAGAATCAGGGGGACAATTCCTCACCTGGTTCAAAATAGTATATGTACACTGACCTGCACTGTTTCAGATCCATTGAGGAGTTGAATGATAGTGTCAGAGATTACTTAAAAAAGAAAAAAAAATGCACAGAAATATAGAATTTAAATCTTAATAATTTAAAGCTTAAATTTGGATGGTGATGGACACAGATAACCTCATGGAGTCACTTACTACTCAGGTGGACTAACCTTTTCAGCTGACATGAACAGAGCAGATCCTTCCCACATGAAAACTTTGATAACCCAATGGTGAGGTTTTCCCATAGAGAGCAAATGCAGAATGCTACAGGCTCCTTTATGCAGTGCAGTGAGGGTAGCAAGAACATGTGGGATGCTGAAATTTTTTGATTTAAACTGGAAGTGAGACACACAGTATTTAAAGGGAGAAGAAGATTAAGTAAAGGGTCATAGTATCAAGAGAAATGGCAAATTCTCCCTCTCCCCGTGTTTGCAAACTGAGCTGAAAACCTTGGTAGCTGTTGGAGTTTCTGCAAAGGCATCTGAAATACCATGGTGTATGATTAATGATGTAAATCCTTCTGGCTGTCATCTCAGTGGGGTGTGAGTCTCCAGATAGGGCAGTTGGGACCAGCTTCCAGAAGTGCAGGACAGAAGGAGCATGGCAGTAGCTTCTGCTGTAAATAAAGACACAGCCACACCCAGTAAAGATAGTCTGAGGATCTGGGAAGCTGGGGGCATGTTGAAGAACTTATTTATTCTACAGTATGTAGGGTGAGAAACAGCTGAATGCAGGGTTGTTTCCTCTTACTCTTTGAATGACAGTGTCATTCTCCTTTGAGCCCTTTGCATCTCGCTTTGTTTATGAAGGCAAACAGTTAAGTCCCACGTGGGTTTGTTGTGTGAAGAAATGTCTTTGTCTCAATCTAAGCACATCTTTTACACTCAGTTAAAAAAAAAAACAAAACCAAAACAAACAGAAAACATGCTCTACTTTCTTTAATTCCTTGGGGATTCAGCGGACTTTCAAAGAAATTATCACATCTTCCTCCACTTGGCAAAACATGTGCTATTGTGAAGGAGATGCCTTCTCCCTGAAGAGTGATTTCTCTTTGCCCAATAGGATTGGAGCACTTCTGTGGACCTGGGTGGTACATTATCACATAGACACTCTGATTCCCACTTGTGCCAGAAACTATTTTTATCAGGATGATTCGTGGCTCTTACCTTTGCATAAAGACAGGTCATCTGATACATTTTGATGAATGATTTGTTAACTACTTATCTGTGCACCTTTTTCTATTTCTGTCTTCTTAGAGGAATTACCTCTGATCATTCCATTATAAATACATCCTACAGGTGCTCTTGAACTGCCACAGGCAAAGCTCTTACCCACGGATCTGTATAATTCTATAATTTGAAAGAGTGACGGGCATGCTTCTGCAGCATCCCATGGCATTTGAGGAAGAATTCATTTTCCCTGAGGCTAAGGAATGACCCCTGGTTCCCTGCTGGAGGAACTTGCTGTTTGATCACAGATTAGGAGAGTTTAGTGTAGCTGAGATCTCTGGTATGTAGGAAATACTGGAGAATACATAGCTGCAATCCAAAAAGATTTCATAAAAAGAGGGATTTAAATCTAGGCATGGATCAGGGAGGAGGAGATTTGCATGATGGTATTAATGTGAAATTCATAAACTGCTAACTGGGTTCTCAATACTGACTTTGCAACAGAGTTATTCATTCAGACAAACCCAAGATCTTAAACAAAGCCTGGAGAGTCAGGCACAGAACATGGAGAGATGTACTGAAAATGTATCTTTTTCCTATAAAATAATCTACTAAACAGATCTTCTAAAAACTAGGAAGAAAGGAAGAGGGTGACTGAAGAAGAAACGAGTATGGTTATTGTCAAGGTAAAATAAGTGTTAAATATGTTTCTGGACAAGCCAAGTGACCTTTACCTGCTGGCAATTTTCTTCAGCACAAACTTAAACTGGGTTTTAAATAGCAAATTAGATTGCCCCCCAATGATGACAGAACTCATCTTCCTATCTGAAGTGCACAGCAAGTAGAATAATTAAAAAAAATCTGTTTCAAGAAAAAAGAATGTTTTTAGTAGAGTTCAAATACTCAGAATGTATTTGCAAAGTGTCTGTTGAATTTATCAGTGATAATGATTTAATCCAGGGTTTTTTAAACATTCATTCAGCAAAATGCTATGAACATTGATAACATGAGTAGGGAGAAGTGAGGTTATTCCTTTGTCTTAATGAAATCAATAAAATGGATGAAAGAAGAGCTAAATCTAAAACATACTACCATTGGAGATGTCTATAGTCAATGCAGATATTCTCAGAAACTTGTGTTTGTTTCTTCTGATGGGCATAATAATACTACACAGGTTTGGAAATCTAGTTCAGTGCAGAAAACATAAGGGATTTTGAAGATTTTACATTTCAATGGCTTCTTCTTCTCAGGTGTCATTGATATCCTTTACTTCCCCGAGCTTCATATGATCTTAGGAACATGACTTTTTACACATCTGCCTTTTTGTCCTGTTTAATTCTCTAGCCCTGATGGTTCCTGTGTGAAAGGTCTGATGCTCACCTTACCTACCACACACTTCAGAAGTGCCACTTCATTTGCCCCAGGCTAAAGAAAATCTGATAGCCAAAGCCTGGGATGGGTGGGAGGGAAGGACTGATGGCATTTCACAAAGCTGCTTTTGATGACTTCCGAATGGCACAGGGAATGTACGGCTCTTAACACACCTGACTGGTGGCAGCAATCTTTATCTCAGTGACTTGGAGTATGCAGGTGGACAGGATCCACCCAAGGGTACAGAATGAGCTGGCAGAAGAGTTGGCCAAGCCACCTTCAAACATTCACTAGCAGCTATGGCTAATCAGCAAATGTATTGCCTGTCTGCATGAAGAGCCAGTAGGAGGATCCACAGGGAACCACAGGGCTGTTATCCTGACCTTAGTGCCAGAGCAGGTCATGGAGCAAATCACCTTTCAGTGCCATCATGTGGCATGTGTGGGACAACCAAGGGATCAGGCCCAGCCAGCAGGGAGTTGTGAGGGGCAGGTCCTGCTTGACCAACGTGATCTCCTTCTGTGACAAGGTGGCAAGCTCAGTGGATGAGGGAAGGGTGGGCCATGTTGTTTGTTTGGACTGTTGTAAAGGCTTTGACCCATTCTCCCACAGTGTCCTCCTGGAGAAACTGGCTACTCATGGCTTGGACAGGTGTACTCTTTACTCAGTTAAACACTGTCTGGATGACTGAGCACAGAGAGTGCTAGGGATTGGAGTTACATCCAGCTGGGAGCTGGTCACTACTGGTGCTCCCCAAGGCTCAGTATTTGGTCCAGCCCTGTTTAATACCTTCATCAGTGATCTGGATATTGGGATTGAGTGCACCCTCAGTCAAATTGCCAATGACATGAGGTTGGGTGGTAATGTTGATCAGCTGGAGGGGAGGAAGACTCTGCAGGGGAATCTGGACGTGTGTGTGTGTGTGAGGTGAGCTGTGGATCTCAGGAGCACAGGAAGAAAGAGGGGCTGATTCCTGGGTTTGGTACCTCAGGATCATTGCAGTGTTACTTTCTCCTGTAACTCCTGAGGCAGAGAGATGGTTGGGGAAACCACAAAGATAACCTAAAATTATTCTGAGTGAACTTATTTAGAGTTATGAATGAAACTAATTTCAGGCAAGGGAAAAACATAATCCTCAATGTTCCACATCACTTTTGGGCAAGGGAGGAAAGAATTTAAATGATAATAATATAGCCTGAGTAGATGACTCCACTTTCAGTTATTTGTCTCTTCACTCTCATCTACAACTCAGATACAACCAGGTCTCACTTGGAAATTCTCTACAGATGTTTGCCAAACATAGCTCACATTTTCACACCAGGTAGTGTTTGTCCAGTACGCATAAAATAAATTGATCCCTGCTTCTGCAACTATCTGTATCTTGCAGGGAATTCTTTGCTTTTTTGCCGATCATACTGCCACAGTGCATTGGAAACAGATGGACTTTGCATTTATTTATCTCTTTTAAGCTGAAGACTAAATAATTCTGAACATATTAACTACATCTGAGGCAATTATTCTGATAGAGGGTTTTCTCAATTTTGTTTCCCTGGACATGGAAAATGTGAGAGACTCGTTCAAGAGCACAAACCATATCTGGTTTTGACTACAATGGACATTTCCAATGATGGATGGTCACTTGTTGAAACCATCCCAAGTAAATGAGTAGCACCAATTTAAATCATGATGCCATAATACATTTTAGTCTGCTTTTTAAACTAAATACAGCTGGAGGGTTGTAGCTTGACAAGGGTGGTGTTGCTGCAGCTCCATGCCCTTGAGTCCAGCCTGTCATGAGCCTGAGTCTGTATTTGCAGTGGGCACTTGCACACAGAGCACACTGACAAACTACAAGCATATGCACCTGCGGGGTTGGCCAAGCACATCACAGACAGACACACAGACTCTCACAAACACCAGCAGTGCCACTGGCCTCATCTTCCTCCCCTCTCTGACTGAGCAGCGAGGAGGTCTGTTAGAGGGAAAATTTATGCACAAGTATGCACATGGCAGATCCCTGCAGCAGCTGGGCTCAGACACATGCATTGGCCTGTAGCTGTCCCTGGATCCCAGGTTTCCCAGAAGCTGACAACTGCACATATGAGTTTCTGGAGGCATGGTTACACTCAGTTTGCTGGTAAAGACCTCCTTGTACACATCAACACCCATACTTCTGACTAAACTACCAAATCCCATAGTGGTTTCAGCACATGTTTGAGACCTCTGGGACCCACCTCCTCCAAGTTTCCCACTCCCAGGCACACAGCTCTCTGGCTCCCAGGTCCCCTTATGTACTTGACAGCTCATAGCACTTGATCTTCACTAGCACCCACAGGGTGGGTGTGCAATGGCCCTAGGTACTGTACCATGAATACAGGAGGTTTGAGCCCTGGTCCCAAGCCTGTGCCTGCACTCAGATCCTCATGCACACACATGCACGCAAAAGGGACTCACTTAGCTAGATGTAGAAAGGAATTAAATAGAATAAACTATGCTCATGAGGTACAGGGCATGGCCAGGCATGTGTACTGACCAGCAAACTAATTACACACAACAAGCTTTTTTAATACCCTTAGGTTTTTTTTTTCCCCCATAAGTTTGTCCATTCCCAAAATTACCTTGATTCTCCCTCCTGCCTTTGTTTTCTCCCCTAACCATCTTATACTAAATTATCTACAGCCCCAAAACCCTTTGCCCGCATCCCATAATAAATCCCACAAACACACAGAGACTATCTTCAGACCCTCCCTGCTCTGGAGATGTTCCCTTGCCAGTGGGGCTGAGGGTCCCCCAGGACAGCCCTGGGAGCAGCTAGGTTGGAGTTCATTGCCCTGACAGGGATGTTTGACCTACCCTACTTGCCACCCTTCCCTGTGCTTATTTGTGCTTATTTGGAGATGAGATTTTTGTAGGTAAGGGAACAATATTCACTAGTATAAATCACCTGTTTGTACCAGTGCTAGTGGGTTTGCACTAAACTTGCTGTATTAACAAACTTGAATATGTTTGACCAAATGCTCTGCTTGCAACATAATTTTACTGCCATCAAAGAAGAAATGAATGTTCTCCCTAGCATGCTATTGAGCCTGGGCACATACCTCAGCTAGTCTTCTATTAATTTTCCCTTCTCTGAGCCATCAAATATTAGGAGATGCAAGTTTTATTTTGTTCTTTCTGATGCCGGAGTGATAGAGGAGGAAAAAATCCTTTTTGAGGTTACATGAGAAGGAAACTAAGAAGTTCATGTACTTTAGTTTCTATGTTTTGTTGCTCTCTCCTCTTTGGTTCATTTTATGACAGGAAAGTGATATGGAAATCTGGGAATACACAAGACAGAGAGTCAAAAGAAATGCAGGGTGAGAAAGAGACAGCAAACACTTATGCAAGACAGCCTTGAATATTTCAGATGTTACATTAAATCCTTGCTTGTTTTTCAAGTTTCTCTTTGTGTGCTTTAACAAAGCTCCCTTGAGCTTATAAAATCAGTTCAATTTCAAAAACAATTGCTAAAAGGAGAGTAGTTTCTTTTCCCAAGATTTCCCTTATTTTCCTAGACAAACTCATCCATTTTGCAATGTTCTGTTTGTAGAGACACTTTTCTGGTATCAGAAACTCAAATGACTTTTAAGTTAGTTTTGCAAAAGTAAATATTTAACAGATGCATGACTGCACCTTGGAACTGTGGAGGAACATATTTTAACATCTTACCCATTCACAATAATGTTTTCATCTGCTCAGGTGGTGAACATATGTGCTGTCTTTCTAATTTCATTACATGCATAACAACAGTTATGAATAAAGATAATACAATAGTAACAGCTAACATGTTCCCTTTTGTGGTGTAGAATAATTTTTTGCAAGTTTGCTGAAATCTGCTTGCAAAAATTAGAAATATTTTAGTCACCAAAACTCCTTGAGCTGTTACTTTATCAGGAGAATGGTTGCAGTAGTTTGGGAAATTCTGTATATGAATTTTCCTGTCCTACTCTTTTAATGTCAGTGATAAACAGCTCTACAGCTGCAGTGAGACCAGAGCTTTGTTGTTTGTATTCAAATAAATATGGGTTGGACAATCTCAGGATTGTGTATGTGCACACATAATTCTCACTCTCCAAATAGTTCTCTCACTCTCCAAATCACATTTATTAGCCCACAGATATTAAATTAAATAAAATCACATTGCCAAATCCCATCTGAACATCCAGTTTGCACAGTTGGTATAGCAAAATCATGTCCAGAAAAACTCAAAGAAGTAGAAGAGTCTATCAATCACTCAGGAACCTAATCTTAGAAGCTGAGATAAGCCATGCATAGCTACTGACTGCAGGTGAATGTGCTATGGTGTGCTCCCTACCAGGCTGCCACCTGAACAATCAAAATAATTTATATTTGAAGAATAAAAAAATTGTTAGACAAAATCTTCAGTGATCCCACACACAGATGCTGTGAAATTTTCCATCAGCACTGCTGTATTAATTTCTTGATAAAAGCCCAAATGTTTTTCTCATCTATCCATAAACTTGTAAAAAGATACTTAAACAATTTTTCCCCCATACCTTTCTTTACCATTTCAGCACAATGTGATTGAAGCATAATTGGAGCCAGATGAGAAACACAACTTCTTTTAATGCAAACTGAATAAACTAATGCAAACTAGTCAAGGAAAATCTTCATGGAAACTTTTCTTCAGCTTCATCCTAGCTTTACATTTTCTAAGAAATTTACTTTTTCTAAAAGAAAGAAGCAGTGCTTTTATTGAAAATGTTTCAACTTTTGCTCACCATTGGTTTATTTTTTCCCCAAGGGTGTCCAGTGTATGAAAAGCAGTGTTTTCCATGACAGAGCATAGGAGGTCTGTGTCATCTGTTGGGCATCAGGACAGCAAAACCTCGAAGTCACAGTGACCATCAGCCTGCTATGGCGTCCCTGATGGGGAGAGAGGCTTCAGACCCATGGCCAATGCTCACAGAATAGCTAAGGCTGGAATGGACATCTGGAGGTCATCTTGTCATCCTGATGAGATGATAGCCCAGCTGTTATCTTGCTCTCCCTGCTGTGATGATGGCACTGCTTGTGAGCAGAGAAGCCCACACTCAGGTCAAGGAAAGCTGAGAATGGAATAGCTGATGCCTCCACAACACTCTGAGCTTCCCCTCTAAAAAGTACCTGCATCAGTTCTTCCTGTGTGAGAGAAAGATGTGCAGAAAATGCCTCTCCCTTTTCTGATTCCTTGGCTTTTCATTGGGATGGGGGACTTGCCCAATAAAGGGGTCACAACTTCCCAGGTAGCAGTGCCAGTTTCAGAGAAGCCCTGGGAGGAGGAGAAAGATTCAAAACATTAAATTCTTCCTTTGGTTGTTTAATCTCAGTAAAATTTACTTACTGATCAGTCCTTTTCCCTTCCCCACATCTCAGGAACTTCTCCTCACTATTATTTTTCTGAAAACTGGGGGAATTCCCATTTTCTTCCTATTCAGAGGAAACAAATTCTCTAAGAGCAAATAGCCCTGAGGAAGATATACACCACGTAGTTTGTAAGTACTCTTTAACTTACTAAATGATGGATCCCTATTTCACTGTTACAAGTAAACAAGTGAGGGACGTCATCAGAAGGTGATGCCTTGATCTCCTTGCTGATAGGTTAATTAGTGAACTCAATTTCAGGTTAATTTAGGCTCTCTGGTTTTAAGTTCTGCTGGATATCTGAATGTAGCTCAAGATAATTTTGTGCTGAGGTGCTTTGTAGACTGGCAATATGCCCCGAGTAGTGTTTTGTGTCAATCAGGGGCAAGGAGCCGTACTTTGTGGGCCAACAGAGAAAAGGGCCAGGATATATTTTAATGGTGAGCAAGCCCAAATAGGTTCCCAAATATCTTGGATGAGAAAGCTCTTGTATCAGCTGCAGGAACTGTCAAAATTTTTTCCTAGGTTCTGACCCCTTGGACTTAAATAGAAATAAATGAGGAATGAGTAAGACAAATAAAGGAAAAAAATGTAAGAAATAGCAAATGTTTGGGGATATAATCAACCAAAAACCAAACAAACCCCCATGTGACATCCCCAAATATGCCTGCCAAACATGTGATTTACATCTTCTGCAAGAGGATTTAAAAGAAATGTCTAATAACATATTTGATTCTCTTAACCCTCTCCCCTTTTGTTACCTCTGTTCATGACATTTAAGAGCACAGCTGGAGCCCCCCCAAGCTAACTGAAGTCATATGATGCTTTGAGGGCAGCCAAACTTCCCAGCAGCGGTAAGAGGCTGTCAGGCTCAGCAACCTTAAAGGATAGCAAAGTGCTCTTTTAAAAGAGAGAAATAGAAAGATGAGGCAGAGAAGGTGGATTGAGTGTATAGGAGGTTGGGGATACAGATTATTTGATAAAATTTTCATGTCAATAAAAATATTCTTTTCAATTAAGTATTAAATTAAATATATTCTTTTAAATTAAGTATTACACGTTTTTATTTTTCTTTTCTTCCGTTCTAATGGAGGAGTCATATTCAACTATTTGTGGTATGTAAAGTATTGGAAAAATAAACCTGAATAGAAGAGAGGCACAGATGTTTTCTATGTTCAATTACTTTTTAAAAAAACATTCTTGGTTACCACCCTTTGCTGCAGGGAGACAGCTTTGTGGGCCACATACTGAATGTCCTCCTGTGCTTTCTGGGGTCTGTGTGAATCAGCAGGTGCTGCTGAATCTCGGGAAGAGAGGGATGATCTGTTTAGGACCTGCTCCTGGAGCAGACATTCTGTGCTACCAGACTGTCAGCAAAGGGCTCCTCTCATTATTCCTGCTAGGACAAAGTCCACGTGGGACAAGCGTGGCTGTGTTGGGCCTTGCACTGGTGCCACAATCAGCACCAGTTTTTCTTTCCTGATGTGGACTAATTTAGTAGCTGGCAACAACCGTTAAAATCCCTTGAAAAATGAGTGAAAAATGTTAGGATTTGCAGCTGAATATTAGAGCAAAATGCAGCCTAAGAGGTAAGAGGTCAGGGATGCTGTTCCTTGGTTTAGGTCCATGTGGCTGTAACTCCAGTCCAAACTGGCAACAACAGGCAAATAAAGTCAGCTGTGGAGAGGGCCTCCTGCTCCTGAGGCAGTGTGATGAGGAATGAAGGATTTTCACAGCTGTTAAGGTCTCCATGGCACTGTATAACTTTAGAACAAAGAAAAGTTTTCTTCCAGGAGTGTGGGTTTTTACATCAAAACTGTCACATGATCATTATGAAAATGTAAAAATTATTTTGAACTTAAAGCCTCAGAAAAAAAATTATAACTCCTAGAGGAAAAACACAAACATTTTAAACTACTTTATTCTTCATTCATCATACAATCATAGAATGATGGAATGATTTGGGTAGTAATGAGGCTTAAAGCCCTTGCCTTAGACAGGGATGCTATCCACAAGTTCAGGTTGCCCAGGGCCCCATTCAACCTGGCCTTGAGATTTCATATCTTTATTTCAAGGCAGCACAGTGGGGACGAGAGGGCTGTGTGTTTCCTCTTGAGCTATTTTATTTGAGCTGCATAGTCAGTCTGACCAGAATAGCTTTCCCTCCATCCAGAATGGCACCATGCATTTGTTGGCTTTTGGCATCAGTATGAGAGAATTTAACAGTCATCTGTGTCACTCTGGTACAACAATTTGGTTATAGATACATATTACTGGGAATAAGAAGCATGATTTGCTTTAATCTCAAGATGATCTACATGAGGAACATCTCTGAAGTCTATGGATCTATGTTAGCACAAATATATTAAGCCAGGAAAAGATCACTTAGAGAGTTTTGTGCTAGAGTTTTTCAGAGAAACATGAAAAGAGCTCCTGAGAAAAATTCAGCACTCTATTTTAGCTAATTCAATAGCAAAATCCACTACCACAACCCATGTATCACTTAAATTTATTTGTTGGTGACCAGATCATCACAAAATTATAATGTTACGTTATGTTATGTTGTTATGTTATGTTATGTTGTTATGTATGTTATGTTACATTTGTTATGTTGGAGATACTGGTTGAATATAATCACAGATGGGCTTATTTTGCAGTGTCTTTCCATTGCTAGATAACTCACCTTTCCACCCTGCATGATGGACACTGTAGAACACACACAGAACAGAGAGATCCACAGAGGCCAGGGATGCTTTTTTACAGAGGACTTTTTAGATGCCTTTTTAGAAATATAAAATTGTGATATAATTTTGATTTTTTGAAAATCAATGATAATTCTTCAAGCAGGTAATCCTCTTCTGGTATTTTCTTAGTTAAATGTATTGACTGTGACATAAAGCAACTAAAACCAATGAAACAAAACATTACATTTGAAATATAGGTTCAATATTATTGGAAAAATTTGCATCAGAAATTCCTAGAGAAATAGAAGATATTAAAGTAGATTACAGAAAAATAAAGCATAAAGATACTTGGTGCTGCCAGTGCTGCATATTGTGATGATACATTTTGATAGCTCTGTCATAATTTGTCTAGAAAGGTCTGAGAGAAACCTTTTCTACATTGTAATGGAATGCACACATAAACCATCTCTCACGCATCCCATGCAATCTGGATGGATCTTCTTTTATATTCCTGTAATTTTACATTAACCCTCGACTTTTGGGGTATCTTTGGCTAGGACTACTCCCCCCAGATGTGCCACAAACTTCGTGTAACCCAGAAATCATCTTTTGGTTGCATCTGTAACAATGACTAAAAAGGCAGAGCACCACTGGTGATCTGCTGTAAAGCAGTCAGCATGTCAGCTTCAAGTATGTTTAAATTAAACTTTCGTGGTCTACTCACTTGAAAAGTTCACACCATGGAAAAGAATTTTGCAAATTACTATGTTCCCTTGGTTTTCAGCTTAGGAGCCACTGCTCCTTCCTCTCTACAGATATCATCAGTTCTAACAGGAGAAAAGAGAATAGGTTATTTAGGGAAATATTAAAGTTATTTGCTTACTCTGTGCTTAGATGACAGAATGAGGGAGATAAATGAGCAATTCAGAGCTCTACAGCAGTCAGGAAAGGGCTTGAACTTTCTTTAAATACCGGCAGTTTTGGGAGTCTGGTCAATTGATCCTGGATAAAAAGAATGTTGTTGGTATCTCAGTAAACTGGTTAATGTGAATTAGACTAAAATGTTTCAAAGGTAATGGGGAAAACTCGGTGAGCCAAAAAATGCATTAAGAAAATATGTCTTAAAAAATGTAACTTTGCAGAGCTGTCAGCACGAGGAGGGTGTGTGTCACGCCAAATGGAACTGCAACATCTTCCTGACAACTTTCAGGTTCCATTAGCAACTGAAGATGCCTGTGAATTCAAGTGTTATATCCATTAGTGAGCATTTCATAGTGAGCTTTATTAACTGAATCACTGTTCATCTCACAGACTATCTTTGTTTTGCTTAGAATGACACCAGGAAAAACATGCAACCGAACTTTACAACTGAATTTGGTCATTTGCATCTACAGGAAAAGACATTCATAGATGCAATTATTCACTAAGGAAAAAAACTCTAACTAACCCACAGATTAATTTGGGCCCAAGATGTACTTTGGCACCAGGTTATACTGAAATAGCAGCCAGGGTCACCTGGCTGTCCTCTCTCTCCTCCTGTCTGTGTTTATGAGCAGTGCACAAATGCAATCCTTACATTCAGGGAAGAAAATACAGCAACTGTGCCCTCCTTACTTCCCTAAGACTATACAAGGTGAGATTTCAAAATGTTTTAAGAGCTGAAATTCAAAATTGCTGGCTCTTGAGTACCTGAGTCTAAAATATCAGTCTGGACTTCATTCCTCCACTTATCCCCTGGAAGTTCATGCCTGTTTGTCAAATCAGAAGTCCTAATTTTTGATGCCTAAGCAAGCAATATTCATGAAGCTAGAGGAAGAAGAATTATGAGGGAGCGTGATACTGTAGTGCAACAGGCATTCAGGCAGACAGGCAAGCCTAGGGTTTGTACTCAGAACCAGACCTCTTTTTCATCCAATTGCTACTTAGTAAAAGGAATGGGAGAAGGAAGGAGCCTTATTGTATAATTTATGTCACTCTTTTTGGAAGACTAGCTTTGAACCCGCAGGCCAAGAGGAATTCTGATCTCCATCTCTCTCTCCCTGCATGATTGCTCCAGCCATTAGCTATGATGCAAAGACCACAGCAATGTTATGATGAACTGTGAGTGGCTGACATCTCTTGCACTGAATTTATTGCTTTGGGGTGATGCTAGGCATACTTTGAGCAAGGCTGCCAGGTATGGCTGGCTCTCGGGGTTGCTGTCCCCCGAGATTCTCCTCGGGGCGGCTGTGCCCCGAGGCTGCTGGTTCTTCCCCCAGGGTTGCTGTTCCCTGGAGATTTCCCTGGAGTTGCTGTTCCCCAAGGTAATAAGGTTTTGCGTCTTCTCTTTGCCCCAAGTGTTTCACACCGAAGACAGAGACGACAGAGTCCGCCAGTCCGTGTTTCCAAGGTTGCTTATTCTTCATTATCTTAGTTTTTTCTTCTCTGCCAGGTCTCCCTGGCAGGGTACATTATCTTAGTTCTTTCTCTGCTCTGTGAGGCATCCCCAGCAGAGCAGGGCACACGGCAGGACTGGGTGGATCAGAGATCCCCGTACCTTATGTACAGTACCCCTGACCCAACCACCGTACGAAACGTACTTGTTATTTACAGAATTTTACCAATGCCTACTACCTATGCTAACATGGCATTTCTACTCTAAACCAATCCTTGAGATCCAACTCAGCAGAAAATGGGGGACAAGAACAAGAACAAGGAACACCAGGGCCACTCCCCAATTCCTCCATCTTGTCTCTTCAACCCCATATACTAAAATCCTAGATTCTACATTTACATTCTATGATAAACTAAATACTACTTATTTTGAATTCACTCAGCTTGTGATTCTTCATACAATGTGAGTATTCACTCCCATGGGCAGAGGCCAGAATCTGAGTCCTCCTGGGCTCTGTGGGAGGCTGGCTGACCCCCCTGTACAGACCCCAGACCCCCCCTGTACAGCCCCCAGATTCTCCAGGGCTGTCAGAGGGATATCCTGGACTCCAACAGCTGGCCAGAGAAGTTGTACACTTGGGACATAGTGTACATTTTAGGTGGCTTCAAGGAGAGGCATGTTTAGATGCTCAGCTCAGCAGGCACAATTCAACTAATACAGAACTTATTTAATGAAAACTGAAAATAAAACCCGGTCTCATTCTACATCTCTGCTACGTAGGACATTCCCTTACATCTCCTTTTCTGTAGCCAGTATTATGTCCCCATAATCCTGACTTACAATTATTCAGCTCATCATGCCTGCAAATATATAAAGGTTGTGTTGCAGCTCAGTGATTATTTCATGCCAGAAACTTGAGGGGAAGTGTTTCATGTTCTGGGACATGAAGATGGAAAGCCTGCCGACATAGTGCTGAAGGACTGTAAAAGGCAGAGGACTGAAGGTGGGGCAATGCCACCCATCCTGCTTCTGGAGTGGCTGCTGGACTGAACTGTCCCCACCTGGGCATGGGATTTGTATAGGTGGGAAATAGCTGGTTCACTCTGCAAGACAGTGCAGGAGGACACTGCTTCTTGTGTAGTGCATGTGCACCAGGAAAAATGCAACAAAAACTGAGAAACAGATCTATTTTCCAGGCTTGAAGCAGGCTCTGGTGGTAATGTCCTTACACAGGGGCACTTAATTACTTTCTTGTGCTGCTGCAGTGGAGGTGCCAGGAATGGATAGTGGGAGGCACAACCAGGTCTCCCTCTCCTTCCACACTCATCCTCTGTACTGGAGAGAGACTCTGCTTTGACAAGTTAAAATGAGCATTTATCCCTGCAGAGCCTTAGGAGGAATTCCCTGAGGAGAATTTCAGAATAAGCTTAGCTAGTATCCAAGAGGCACCTTTCCAGAACAGGTCTGGGCTCAATCTGATATGTGTTATAGTTGGATAGCAGAAACATATTCTTTTCATGCTCTTTCCACCCAGCTGTCCCAGGACTCCAGAGATGTGTAGGTATTCCCTTCTTTTTCCTTTCCATGTTTTGTTTGCACGAAGACTGAAACCTCCAATGGTTAATTTAGTTGCATTCCCTTCAGCACAATAACATGGGAGCCTATTGAGAAGACTGACTTCCTTAATTAAGAAGTAGGGGCTCTGGAGTTGTGGAACTGTATCTTTCAGCAACAGAAATACGTTGTGTAAGACAAAGTTAACTCCAAGGATGTCAGCTGATGCATTATGCTCCTGAGTTGCCGGTGTTTAAGCAGAACAAAAAAATGCATTTCTGTAGAGGTTGTTCCAAAGACAAATGTCTTTTCCAAACAGTTTCATTTCTACATAGAAATATTTTATGTAATAACACAAAGTTCACCTGCTACATTATATGGAGTCATCTTTAGAAGCCAAACCACAAAAAAAAAATAAAATCTGTACCTAATTTGTTGATCCATAACTACATCAAGACTCTGAGAAAGAAACATGATTAAGCATCATATTTAAAAAGACAAGCAGTGTAGTACAAATTACAGTGCACCACATCAAAGGAAACCCAGGAACACAAAATCCACAGAACAGCTTGAAGAAGTTATTTAGAACAGGAGCATAACAAGGATCTGAGGCCCCATTTTGGGAAATTTCAGTCTACCCTGATAGATGGTTTTCAGGTGGGTAGCAAGACCATACAGAGTAAAATATTATACTTGATAAACACCAGCCATGGAATCAAAGAGTTACACTGAAGTCCTTATGGGTCCAGAGCTGTCATTCCTTGAAGCACTGCCTGGCCACTCACTGCTTGCACAGGCTGCTCCAAGGAGAAATAGACAGAAGCACTCAGAGCTAACAGGGCTCACTAACAAAATGTGAAAAGCCATCAGAATATCTTGAAATGGAATAGTAGCTATTGTAGCATTCATACACTTGTGCAGTTTGCTTTGAAGGCTCCTCTATCCTGTTTGAGTTGTTGCTGCAGTGGCTGAGCTGTGCCTGGCCGTAGAGTGGCACCTCATTCTCTGCAGGAGCCACGTTCCAGATCAGCAGCCTTGGAGCTGGGGGTCACCCAGGCTCTTCCTATCCCAGACAGGCTCCCACAGCCAGTGGGCTTTAAGAGCTCTCTGCCACAGCCACTGCCTTTCAGAAAACTGCCCTCTGTCCCATGAGCATTTTGTTCTTAAATCCAAATCTCACATCAGCGAAAATTTCTTTCCCATTCCAAGCCCAAATAAATGAGAGAATAAACTGGAAATAAGATGCACCAATGGACATATAAAGTTGTCAACGAAGTTAATGTTGAGGGAAGATCATTTTCAGGCTGGCAGTTTGCACATCCATGTTGAGCACCTGTATTTGCTTCTCTCTCTCCAAGTTCAGATCAGTATCTTTCACAGTGCCTCAAATGCCTGAGACATGCCAGACTCCCACGGACCACAGGAAAATGTTGTGGGGTTTCCAAAGGTCTGGAAGAATCAGCAGTTTGCTTTTTAAAATAATTAAACATCTTCTGAATCATGTGAAAAAATAATTTTTGTATAGTTTCCTTGCAATAAGATTTTCCTTATCTATGTATTATGCTTCCAAAACAGAGTCTCTAATATTCAGGTAAATATGTTGTTTCATGTTTAGAGAGAAAGCAAAAGAAACTCTCCTTTTTGACAGCAATTTCAGTTCTTTATAATGAAAAATATGGTAAAATATATTTCCCATAAAAATAACATGCAGGAAAATAAAGAAAATTAAGTACTAGCTTTTTAAATAAAAAAAATGTTAATGCTTTAAAATAAACAGGACTAATACGACAATACACCTTTTATGTATTTTCTTTTCAAAAGGATTACATCTTATTATATGGATAATTGTAGGACAGAGGTTTCTCTTTAGTGGCCCAGGTAGGCTGAGAAAGTAAGAGATATTTTTCTTCTTTATCAGGACTTCATCCAAAAGATGTAAGGTATGTGCTTATATTTAGGGGTGAGTAAAAAAAAAAAAAAAAAAGTCAGGTTTTACTTATTAAGTTTGAATTGCCAGTTCCTTGGGATTTTGATGTGGATTTAAAAAGATATCTATTTACTGTGTTCATATCTGTACTCTGAATACATGGTGGTCATGAAACATCCTTTGAGCTGCTTCTGTTGACACAGCACCCTGCTGGAGATTCGAGACACCACTCAGTATAGAACACTTTCTACTGAAATATCCCCTTATCTTCTCACAACCCCGTGCTTTCCTAGCCCTTGATTAATAATCATATTTTGTACTATTTGAGAGCTTTAATGTGTTCAGGTAGGACTTTAGATGCCACTCTAAACCAGTTTTCTTTAATATGGAAAATCTGGGAAAAAAAAAAAAAAAGACAACTTATTTGATTGAACTCTTTATCTGGATGACTTCAAATACTTTGACATCTATCTATATTTTTATTTGGTAAATGAATCAAGAATAATTAAATAGGAATGGTAACATCTGTGACTAATCAATGGACTTGCAGTAAAATTAAAATGGTATTTCTTTCTCCTGAAATCCACTTTTTTTCATCTGATGCCATTCATTGAGATCAGATGCATTTCACTTTAGCTGTGTCAGATCTTGGAATTACATAAGTAATGAAGTCCTGAAGGCCAATGCCATGGGAACAATGGAATGCGTAACAATATAATCGGCAGTGAAATCTTTATTTAATGTGTGGCATTTTAACATTTTAAATGTGATGATTTTTAAACCTCTTTGTTTAAAACTAGCCAGGTTCTCTGGCTGCTGAGTTTTAAACTTGTGCCATTTCATCTTAGCTGATGCCTTTTTCTAATTTTTTTTCTTGTTTCTGACTTTGGAAATTATTATATAAGAAACATGAAGGAGACAAGTGAGGTAGTATAAATGGATAAAACAGTCTAAACTGTGCTTAGCAAATGTTAAGCAGAGCCAACAACTTCTTAAACTTGATAGTCTCTTAATCATTTGCAGCGAACAGAAAGAAATTTTCTTGTTTCAAAAGCTACCATGGTATTCGATAGTAACAATTTTATTGCTGTGATTACTTGAGGTCTAGCACTTTTTAAATGAAAATGTTTCTTTGCAAAGAGAGAAAAATTCTAGGTCAGTTCAACAAATTTCAGTTCTACTCACTCTAGTAAGAGACAGATAAAGCTTTTTATACTTTTCCCTTTTCATAAGATCATAAGGTAGTTTGATTTGTAAGGGGCCTTTAAATATCACATAGTCCAGCCCCCTGCAGTGAGCAGGGACATCTTCAACTACAATAGGTCGCTCAGAGCCACTTCCTAGCTGACCTTGTATGGGTGGGGCATGAATGGGGCGTTCATCATCTTTTCAGACTACCTGCTCCAGTGTTTCACCATCCTCATTACAAAAATCTTCTTCCTTATATCCAATCTAAATGCATGTCCTTCTAGTTTGAAACCATTGCATCTTGTTCTGTCACAAGAGGCCCTGCTAAAAAGTCTGTAGGCACTGGAAGGCTGCAATAAGTACTACTTCGAGCCTTTTCTTCTCCAGTATGGATGACAGCTCTCTTAGGTACCTCTCTCCACATGCCTGTCTTCATAGGAGACGTGCTCCAGCCTTCTGATCAACTTTGTGACTCCTTCTCAACCCAATCCTACACTTCATATCTCTAACATTAAACCCAAAGCTACACTAAGCCAGTGTCAAGGGGATGCTGCTAAGGATATGACAGGAAAAGCAGGAAGCTTAAAGATAAAGGGGATCCCTCTATCAAAAGGCTGTGGCACAGGGACAGGAGCCCAAATATGGCAAAAACCTTTAGAAACCAGTGCTAGGAATCTCTAGGGAAGCCAGGTGGGGTTCATAGGCAGATGAACTTAAGCAGAATCACCACACACATGGAGATTCTGAAAGAATATGTCTCAAGCTTTATTCATCCCACATAACTCTGAGTAGCTGCTGTTAGAAGCAAAGGGCTACCACTAACTGGCACTGCCTCTGCCCTTGCCTTTCCAATGACCTGGCCACAGCCCTGTTAAAAGAGATGGAACCTTCGACAGTGGCTTTAGATAAGGAGGACAAATTATATCAATGGCTTAAGCAGTGGCCTGATTCTATAAGATGACTTGGTGTTGCTCATAGCTCTTGAGGTCATTAAATTATTCCTAGGCTGTGAGTTGGCACATTCCACAGAGCAAGGAAAAAATACAGCAGAATGGGTAGAAAAAGCACACAGGCAGAGAAAATGGCACATCTGACGCTAAGATGTACAGGGACCCTTCGGGCAGGGACCAATAAGGGTTGCAATACTTTTTCCTGATGAGGAACCCTTAGAGTAGCTCACAATCAAATTGCAGAAGGAGTTTCCCCTGAGCCACACATGTAAGGGCAGAGAGGCACATTACAGGTAACTGCACATGACCTGTGCAGTTCATTCCCCCGCTGGTTTGCTTGTGTGAGAGTATTCCCTCAGATCCCACACAGCCATCCCTAGAAATGCACCCAGCTGTTCTACCACCTGGGCTTTTCCATGCATTGACTAAGTATTTGCTTTCAGAGGAACCTGAACCTGTCCTTTGCTCTTCTGACTTTTCTGTCTTATCTTGGGGACTGACGACGACTCCTGTTTGTCCACTGCTTTCATTCCACCTATCTTTGCAGACCCAGAAAAAAAACCAAAACCTGGCAGTGGTGTTGCATTCAGAGAAGCTACAAGGATTTTCAATTCCATCAAATGGGATTAACCTTAACTGAGTGGTTGTTTTATTGAAGCAAGGTCCAATACTTAAAACTGTACCAACTTTACCAAATGAACAATTTTAACAGACCCCCATAAACCTGGCATTTTATCAGCTGCCCAATAGATTTAACATACTTTTTGTCTGAGAGTAAAACAGATATCAGCACATCTCAGTTAATGAGGTGAGCCTTTTTCAGACTGGAAACATACATAATTTGCTGTAGTTCAACATTCTCTGGTCCACTTCTTGCCTTCCTCTGGCTGAAATGCATTACCTAGCTCACATACGAAAGGAAAGGACAGTCCTTGAGGATAAACTGGGGAGCAGAGGACTGAGTAACGCAATGCATTTTGGAGAAAAAAAGGAAGTTCAGACTCTGGGTTTCTCTATGGAATCAAAATAAATCTTGGGATTTTCAGATACCTGTAAGGCAGCCTTTAAGATTTGGAAAGGATGGAAGCTTTATCTGGGAGGCAGAGGAGATGGAAGTGGTTCTTCAACCCTAGGAATCCACTAAGAATTGCAAGAGAGTAGAAAGCAAGAGTGTAGAAAAGGGTGTGATAGGTAACAAGGAGATTCATATTCAAACCATTTTCATGCAGTCTACCTCATCCAGTACTCTGAGCTAACTCAGTTTGAAGAGGTGCTGTGTTTTAGTTTAAGTGTTTGTATTCTAATAAAATCTTGCTTTAGAAACTGGAAACATTTCAGTATTTCTTGGTGCACTCACTCTCCAGAGACAGTGGGGCAATTCTGCCTCCAAGTCCTGGCCAGCTTGAGGCCCTGCTGTACATAAATGCAGGGGGACAATATGGCAGAATTACTAGCAACACCAGGAAGATGAAAAGAAATCAGATCTGAAGGCTGGAGCTACACAGAAATTTGGAGATTGAGGGCTACTCTCTATGCTGGGTCTCAGATATTTCTTTTTCACTCATCTATCTTGTACTGCCAGACTTTGATAATATTCTGTGTTTTTCAGGGGTTTCTCTGTGCATTACAAGCAAGCCATAGCTATTTCTGCATACCCAGAAACCTCAGATCCATTTGATGTTCATGCACAGGGAAATTGTACCACATGATTGTGAGGCATTCATTAAAGCTGTGCAGTTTCCAGAAAAAGCTGGGTGGACTTATGGCACATGCATGTATCAATGACACAGCACTTATTATTTGACACACCATATTATTTGCAGTGCTTCCAAAAAGCACTGGATCTACAGCAGATACTCTGCAATGCAGATTTGCACATGTAGAGCCAGTTGGACTTGTCCAGAGAGGTTGAACTTCCTGAGCATTTGCAGACCACAAGGAAAGCATTTGCTGCTGCTCCCCTTGGATTTGCAGTGCATACATAATATGGTGCATGTGTTCATATTTCCATGTGGGAAATATGGGGCAGAACTATGGGGGTAATAAACAGGTGTTCAAGTCAGTGGAAAATTAAGGGAGGAATATCAGGTGATATAAAATAAGTGAATCAGAAGAAAAATTTGTGACAAATGGCGGTTTGGTGGGTGCAGGACATTTAACTGTGGCAGTGGCAGTGCTCAGCACTTTGTGGGGTCTCCTTGGGAGTACTCAGGGCTTTTAGTGCCTGAGAAGGAGAAGATGGAGAAGGAAAGAAAAGGTTTCAATGACATTCTGCAGGAACACCAGATCTATCAGAGGTTCAAGTGAACACAGAGGAAAAAACAAAAGCTACAGGAGAAATTCTTGTGTTCTTAGCTCAATATACTGATGGACTACAGTGTGGGACATTGTAGCACACTGGTTTTGCTGGAGGTCTTGGGAGGGTCTTACTTTTGTTTTGCTTGTATTTAGGAAATAGCAACAGGATTGTTATTCCTGGTGCCATACGTGCAAGCAGCAGGTTTCCTAGGGTGCTGCTGAGGGATGCACTGGGACCCATGGAAAACACATACACATGATTGTGAAACTGCAGAGAGCCCACTGGAGAGACTCCAACAACTGCAGACTCCTGGAGGCACAGAAAACACATTTCAGTCTGCTCCACATGTCAAATTCACTCTTGATGGCATAGGCAGGTGAGCAGTTGCACTGTATCACCAAATCACAGAATATTCTGAGTTGGAAGGGACCCACAAGGATCACCAACTCCAACTCTTAAACATATGTGCAAAGCAGATTAAAAGATCAGTTTAATAATTTTTATGAAAAGTAGTCACTGCATATGGCAAAGTAATTTTCAAGTCTAGTGTCTCAACCACTCGTTTTTTAGTATCCTGAAGGGAATTAGAGCAATAGGACTAATTGCCTAACAAATTGCCTTTGTAGACCAAAGCCTTTTTTAAATGCTGTAAGACCAGAAAAGTTTTATTTTCTTGCTCTTCTATAACCAAAGCTGTCCAAACTAATATATTTTTAAAAACTTTGGCATTATAAGTGCATCTTAGCCCAAGCTTTTCTTTACCAAGTCATAGCTCAAAGCCAATTCTGATGTCCAAGTTATAAAAAGTCCTTGAAAACAGCAACTTCTTGTGGAAAAAAGTTTTGATGAGGTAAATGTGCCACTCTAATAGCACAAAATATCTGTTTTTTCTATACACTGAGCCTCACTGCAATCTTTCTGTGAGGAATTTATATTGCTAGAATAGAATTTCCCAGTGGAATGTATATTCTTTATGGTATTGATGAATTAACCACCCCTATTTTCTTCAGATAGGAAATTTTTATTCTTGAGTGCCTAATATTCTGAACAATCCTCAAAATACTGCACACCAAGTATTGAAAATTTTGATGTCTTATTTCTAGTAAAAGTTAATAGCATTTATGTTAAAATTGGATTAAACTTTTTAGCATTTCTTGCAAAAAATCTTCCCTGCTTAGCAGAGCACACACTTTCCCCAGTCTTGGCATTCTGCTCCTCGGCTGTCGTCATTCCATCTGAAGTATTTACTTTGAAATGCCTGCCAAATATTTTTGCCCCGGTACCACAATAACAGTGCAGCAATGTGGGAGTGATTCAGCTCTGTGCGTTTACAATGAGAGCAGAGAAACGGGCTCAGGGAAGTGGTCTATGAGCTGGGTTCTCCTAGTGATATCCAAATCCAAAGCAGATCTGCTAAACCTCGTTAAAGGTCATGCTTGCATTTTTCTAAGTTACTGCTTCTTCTGATAAACAAGACAGTTTGGATGTGAGTTGTTGGGCTTTCCTGTCCACTTAACTTTCAGAAATTAAACTCGAAATAAGTACATTTTAGATAGAGCAGCATTAGGCTATGTCTTCATTAATGCTAATCTGCAGAGCTCCCCTGATTGTGACAGCTGACTCCATGGTCCTTTCTGGAGGTACTTGTATCTTGCAGAGTTGCTGAGGGTGTTTGGGCAGTGCAAGACCTGTCCATGTGTTTTCTTTGGGTGAATGTGAAGCACACCACAAGACCTGCTGTTAAACTTTAACACTGAGGTGCAGGGAGCATTTTGCAACAGTCAGGATCTCCAGACTTCAGCTCGTTCAGATCCTGGCTGCCTTGTAAATCTTCTGTGCCCCACTTCAATGGAGATAAGAGGGAGAGGCTTGAGGTTCAGTTGAGAGAGACCACCCAAGTCATAGCTCATTTCACTTCTCCTGACCTCCTCTGATACGCCCATCAAAGCAGCAATTAAAATTTGTGTACAGCAAATGTATTCCTTCAACCTGCTTTTTATCTGGCTCTACAAATTCTTAAGACCTGAGTAAGCAGCTGAAATTTTTAAAAACAAGAATGAGTAAATGTAAAGACAGATTTCCCCATCCCCCCTCCCCCTTTTCTGGAGCAGGATGATCTGTTTACCTTTCCAAAAGAGCTGTCAGCAGAGTGGTCATCAAGAAATATGAATTCACAAGTGGTGCACTCATAGGAAAACAAGTACATGTAGAAACTTGTTCCTTCTATTTTCAAGATTTATTTTGATTTGCTATTTGTGTTTGGCAGCAGACTTTCTTTTTTAGTTCCAGTGCAGCCTTATAATAGATGCATAGTAGGCTGCTTTAGTAGGTGAGGCTGAACCTACAAACATTTTACTCACCTGTTTGGCTGCAGTTGTACAAGCACATAGGTCAGGAAAGTCAAGTAAGTGAATAAAAAAGGCACCATAATGAATTCAGTTCAGTTCATTCATGTGCTGTTACGTGTATAAACAACAAGAATTCTGCTGTACCCTTTAAACAGTCTCCTGTTTTATTCTCGTGTGAACTTGATGCTACTGGTGTCTTTTCATCACCAGGCTAGTCATACCAACCCCAATGGATAATTTACAAAAAACTGAGAAGACAAAGTGTTTTTTAGGGGACCTAAAGTTTACTCTTGATTGGGGGTGTTGAGTTGCAGCTGGAATACATGGACATACTCCACACAGCAGGAACCAATTGCTCCATTCAGAGCACTCCAGAGCCAGGACTGCCAAATGTCGCCAGGGAGGAGGTTGTGCAGATGGTGAGCAGCTGGGGCTCAGGAGAGTGTGTTGTCCATAACCTCTTCCCTTCAGCCCCAACCATTGTCTCTGCCTACAAGACAACATGCACAAGTACTCATCCTTCCTCAGACACAGCTGTGGGGCTGTGATATGCAGTGCAATTCCTTACCTGAGCTTTCTGAAGTTTGGTTCTAAACATATTTGCCCTTTCCTGTAGTTTTGGGCCTTACAGGCTTGTACAATACGTACACCCATACAGAGAAATGCAACAGAAACCTCTTGCTTCTGCAGTGTTTTGGGCTTTGCACACCCACACAGGGCCTTTATTTAGCTTGGTCTGTAATCTTTGGGTATGGGATGTTCTTACTAAATCATCTTGATGTCTAGGAGACGTGCACTGGAGGAAATCCAAACACAACTGCCCTGTTCCCTGGAGCTTGACAGAGCCATGCTCACATGCACCAGGAACTTGTGCTGGTCTGTGTCAGGGATGCATAGCTTTCTCCACATAGCACCATGGTCTAATATGCCTTTTGCAAAGAAAGGTATCTATGAAGAACATGAATAAAGCTGTGTGCCTTTTGACTGGTCATTGTGTGGAGGAAAGGAATGAAAAGTCTTTGGACATTTCCCGTTGCTGTTTCACGAGCAACCACAGAGCTCTGTCTTTACAGACATCTGAGAAGAGCCCTTAGCATCCCCACAGCCCAGCCCCACTGGAGTCAGAGGAACTGCACTTCCTTTCATTTGGACCAGGCCCTTAAAGGTGATGTCCTGAATGCCTCTGTGTCTGCCTGTAAGTGAGCATACATGTGTGCTAATCATATGATCACAGCAGCACAAAGCTGCCTCTGCTGATATGTTCTCACCAGTGTTATGGTGGACACCAGTCATGCTTACAGCAGAAGGAGCTGCTCTCTAATACACTGCAGGCATTGGACACTCTTATTTTTCTTTCTGGGAATTTGTATAACTGCTCTCATGTTAGTGTTTGGTATCTTCTGGGAGACTAGCAAAGTCAAACAGTTACTTGATTTATCTCTCTTCATTCTCTCCAAATGAAAAAGAAATGAGGGGAAAATGCTTCAAAGGTGTCCAGGTGGAAATCAGAGATAGATCAGAACAAATAGGAGACAGGAGAATGAGCAATCTGTGCAGATGGTTGCTCTGGAGAAAAACTGGGTTCCTGCGCTCCAGAATTGTTTTTGCAGGTGAGATCTTTCCCTTCTAAAGCTGAGGAAATCTAAAGCCTGGATGAATTTGAAAGACACAAATCTGCCTTTGAATTCTATTGGTATTATCATGGAATCGTTTTACATAATTGACACCTTTTACATAAAAAAACTATTTGGAAGATATTTTGTTTATACTGTAGCTAAAACCTACCTGAGTTGTCTAGTCCCATTGAGCCATACCGTATATTCATCAATGCATAGTTCTCTTGCATTTCAGCATTTGTTATGAAAACCAAAATTCTTACTATGAGTTATTTATGCTGGCAGTGCTTCAAAGGAAGCAACTGCTTTACTTCATGCCAATCTCTGTAGCAGTGGGGAAGAATACCTCTCCTAAGATCATTTATATCTTGTTAACTTTTCCATGCAGATTTGTCTGAACACATTTTTTCCTTTATTGCATACCTGCAATGACAGAAACTTGTTTGATAAGACACTAATATAAGAAGTTATATATTTTTGTTTAGTGAAAATAAATATACCTGTGAATCCAAACACCTTTTATTTTCTTTCTTCACTTGTTGACAAAACAAATACAAGAATTTCCAACATGCAGAAATATAACATCCTACTCCTAGCATGGAAGGGTGGCCATCATGCTGTGTTTCTACAAGGGTTGAAAATGAAGGACTCACCATCTAAACAGTGCAAAGTGAGCGTTAGCCAAAAGCAACACTTTATTCTGGTGAGGGTAAAGCCAAATCTGCTAATTTTACATCAATAATTCCTGCACTTATTTCTCAGAAATTTTACCATAAACAAGCACAGGTCTTCCAGTCTGGGCTATGCCTTGACTTGTAGTATAATCAAGACATTCACAAGACCAGGTAAGTTATTGCCATCACTCCCACTTATCTGCTCTTTTAATTGCTTCCAGAAAAGATTCAGGACTTACTGTTTGTTTTGCAGAACGAAAGCATCAGACATGGCTTTGTGGGAGCCAAAATGCTGGGACCACAGCCATGCCATGGTGTGGAGAAGGGTGTGCTCTGCTGAGCAGGGACTTCTCCAGGCAGTAGGGGAGGCTGAGCTACTGTACCAAGCTCATGAGTGCTGCACTTGTCCTCTGCCAAGGGAAATCAAAGCATGGCAAGATGCTGCCAACAGTGATATGAAAATGGAAACCATGCTCATAAGTACGGGGAGATGCTGATACAATCACATGTACTGCATGGTGTGGTGACATTACAGTCCAGGTCTGAAGCACATGTGTATTTTCCAGTTACTGAAAATGGAAGGTGGCACACCATAAACAGAAGTTCACTAAATACCTTGTTACATGGAAAATAAGTCTGAGATGTAGTGCTCAGAAAAGCTCCAGATTACAGTAGTTGTGTAATGACTCTCTTGCAACACACCTTATTTTGTTCAGGTAAGATCAAGCCACACTTACCTGTGCAGGATTTCTTCCTGGAACAAATATATGTTTATATCTTAAGACAGAGATTAGGTATCATTTCCCTGAAGTTAAACAGAAATACAGCATGAACCATTTCCTCCCCAGTTTTTAGTATAGAAAGGTTGTACTTAAGTTAGTAACCAATGCCATGGGAAAAGCCCCTGTTGGGCCTGGTATTGAGACTACTCTATGTATCTTCTAAGGTGACTTACTTCAGAATAATGTTAATCTGATCCCATAGACCCAAGTGCAACTGTACTGTGTCAGGCGGGCCAAAATGCAGTAAATAGGAGTGGCTGGGAGTTCTGCTTTGAAAGAACTCTTTTGATCTGAATTAAAATTCCAATGCCCTGTAGTTTCAGCATAGGTAGAACCCGAATCTGCTACATTCCCTTCCTCTGCCTCTGACCCAAGTACACCAGATTCTTCAGAGGAGCAAATATGCATCTAACAGCAACTCTAATACACTTTTTTTTGAAAGGCGTTTGTGGGTCATCACATAAGTCACTCAACAAGGGTGTCAGAAGTACTGCTGTGTGTTGTGAGAGATTGCTTCTTCTGCAGAAATAGAAAAAGTACTAATAGACTCCTGTCTCTGTCATTTAGAGTTTGCTGAACATGAATAGATGCAATTTCTGCAAATCTGGTACAACAGCAAGTGATGAAGACTTAGAATTTATGCATATCTTTAATATGTACACAATAGAAGATAATAATGAAAGATAATAAAATATAATCAAACACCCCCATGGTTACACAAATAAGGTCATTCTGCTATCACATGTTTTGAGTTACTTTTTCATTTATGTATTTTCTGTTACTCGTTACATTCTCTTAAATGTCCCTGACTTATTTTCCTGCATCAACTTCATCCTTCTTTTGCTTGGCAGAGATTGTTGTTTATCCAGCTTACCATTGGGGGCATTAAAATGACTTATTTATTTTTTTACATAAACAGCCTAAGTGCTGCCAGCACAATTTCTTGGAAAAGTGCTAGACTTAGCCTCATTTTGTACAGTAGCCAAGCAGGGCACATTGTTAGTAATCTATGAACAATGGGTATTACTGTTATATTAACTTGGTTTCATTTCTTGGGGGAGAAGAGAAAGATTGGTGGATTTAGTTGGAGATAAAGTAAATAATAGGCACATGCCCAATCTAGATTTCACTGAGAGCAGCTGAATAGCTCCAGTTAACATCATTGGGAATGAGGTTAAGCTGTTAGGATTACATCTGTTTCACCAGCTGTAGTCATCCATATGTTAGATTTCTAACCTCACCCTCAGGCTCTCCACGTCAGTGGAGAGAAGCTGTAACCTCCCGAGGCACCATTGGTCCATCAAAAGGCCCAGGAAGTGTGTGATAAATTGGCCTCCTTTGCTGACTGTGTCATTCTGCTTTCAAGACTGTTAATGCTACAACTCTTTTTACTGGAGTGTCTTGAGCTATGAATATCTCACAGTAGTGTTTTGAACACAGTTTCTGCTACAGCTTGGACAGCATTTTCAAAGCCCACACATGAGCAACACTGGCCTTGCTCATGCAGGGAAGCACTCAGGAGAAATACCTGAGCTCCAGGTGAATGGTTTAACTCTGGAGCTGTGTTTTGCACATAATAATGCCTGACTTAATCAGCCTGAAATAGTCAGTTCTAATAATCATACCCCTTAGCATCAGTATTGCTCACAGGCTTGAGGACTATTGTTTCCATGTAACTTTTCCTCCATGGCTGAAAGCTTCATGCAGAGGTTTTGCACCTAATTTTCTATCTGTAACAGCTGCAAAAATCACCCTCAAAACACCTGAATGGTGGAGTCTTTCAAGGACATATTTCTCTTCATCTGGAGGATTTACTAAATGATGTTCACATGGCTTAAATGCTGAGTGAATGGAGGTGCCTCTGGAAGGACCTTCCTCTGGCCTATGCTGAAAATACTTTTTTTCTGTTGGATTTCTCTGCTAACTGGGAGAAATTATGATATATTAGAGATTATCATTATGGGCTTTCTGTGTTCTACCACTATTAAAAGTAGAATTGATGTGCAATCACCAAATTTAATGTATTTAATGCTTTTAAGGAAGCCTCAGATTATCTGCCATGTGCACATTTCTGGAAGGGTGAGAACTGAGAATAGATGCACTGACAATCAGTTCTATGTG
The DNA here is from genome assembly GCA_013400215.1 of Cisticola juncidis. NCBI lineage: Eukaryota > Metazoa > Chordata > Aves > Passeriformes > Cisticolidae > Cisticola > Cisticola juncidis. The sequence goes on along the minus strand of VXBR01009551.1, from coordinate 229,912 downwards.
AACTAACAGCTAGGTTTTGGGGCTTGGACAGTGGCAGAATGGATCTTGATGCCTTCATCCTAATATAAACTGCAAACTCTTGTACTGATGTCCTTAACAGATCTGTCTGAATCACCTTCACTGATGTGGCAGACCTAAGCTAGGTTTTGACAGGAATGAAAGGAGCACAGCAGATAAGCAGAGTCATACCAAGTTGTACCAGCTCAGACACAGTGTGGCTTGTTTAAGCTTTGAAGAACTCAAGCTAAGAGAAGCTCAAAATAATTTTATTTTTAAAGTGAATTCAGATCACCAGAAGTTTGGAGCAGCTTTTTTCAATCATAACTGAAAATCAGTGCAGCTCTGACAATAGACAACATATGAGTGAGGAAACTGAAGCTTGCAGATCATGAAAATGTGGTAGAAAGAATTTTCTGCCAGAGACAAGGGGACAACTGATATCTAGAGCAAGAAAAAAAGTCTCTAGGGTTAACAAGAAAAAAATCTGAAAGCATTCCAAAACATTTCACCAAAGAAAGTCCAAGTGTTAGTGACACATGTTAATGTTGTTGCTAAGTGCTTGACTGGCAGGTAGTCAGATACTTGTGAGTTGAGTGTGGCTTAAGAGCTTACTTAAAAGCAAATAGAAGCTTGAAATGAGGCAACTCCAGTTCCCCGTTCTGGAAGAAACATGGGAACTGCTGTGAGCTGTGAAGACACCTCTATTTAACCCCATGGCTGTCTTCAACAGTGGCCAGTGGCAGATGGTTTGGAAAAGAAAAATATAAGGCATGCATGGAGCATTCATTCCCCCCCTATAATCCCTAGATCCAGGCAGTCAACAGTTTAGGGACTTCCTAATGCCAGACATTGCATCTGGACCTGCATTGTTTTTAATAGTCACCAGTGGACCTATATTCCATAAATTTGACTAATCTTTTTTTTTGTATCCATTTATACTTTTGGCCTCTGCAGTATCCTATGTCAATGAACCCTTGGGCTGAATTATGCTGTGTGTTAGAAAGAAGTCTCTTTTTTCTGTTTTGAACCTGGTTCTCAGTAGTTTTGCTGGGTGTCCCAGTTCCTGCTCAGTTAAAAATAGTGAATGACTGTCCCTTGCTCGGACTCCGAAGGCTGGGTTATTTTAGAGATCAGAGATCCACAGTTTCCCTTAATGAAGCAGAAAATGCTTATTCTCCAAAAACTGCTCTGTATCCCCGTTGCTCTCTCTTTTGTACACTACTTCAATCAGGGTCCAACTACAGGATTTGAAATATGAGTATACCATATTATACTACTTCTCCTATATTTGGCCTATTTATAAACTCAGTTTTGTGGACTGTGTTCACATATGCCTGAAAAGAAAAATCTTTGCAAAACCCAGTACAATTATCTCTTGCAAGAGCTGATAAGGTCTGTCCCCAGTGCAGTGAACAGATCATAGGAACATTTAGGTTGGAAAAGGTCCTTCAGATCCTTGAGTCCAACCATAAATGTAACAGTCAGTGTTAAGCCCACCACTATATCATGTGCCTAAGTGCCTCATCTACGTGTCTTTTAAATACCACCAGAATGGGTCACTTCTCCACTTCCCTGGGCAGCCTGTTCCAATGGCAACCATTCCAAAGAAGAAATATTCCCTAAAATCTAAATCATGCAACTTGAGTTTTTTTACTTTTGTTAGTGGAGACAAAGGAAGGAGTGAAATGGTTCTTGTTTCAGGACACCTGGAACTGTCATTACAGTCGCTGCAGGAATGCAGGGACCACATGCAGCTGGGCTTCCTGTCTCCCCAGCAGTTTTGGGGCCACCACCACAGTGGTCATGGTGATGAGGAAGCTGGAGAAGAGCACAGTTGACTGCACAGCGCAATCCTGCTTGTACAGAGCCACCATGGGAGAAGGGTGTGAAGGGTCTTCCAAAAGGATCAGTTCTTCCCCTCTTATCTCTGTCTGTAGAGAGCTCTTTCACTGCCCTGTGAGGGAAGGGTGAGGGAAAACGCCTGGCTTCAGAGTCCAGCTACAGTTAGATGAGAAACAATGTTCTTTTCCATGGTCTCCTATTAAAGGTACTGTTACAGCTGCTACTTTGTGCTTTTTGCCTGTGAGAAATCCCTGGTTCTTGTCTTCCCCTCAGCACTTCCCTCTTTGCAGTGGGAAGCTCCTCTGAAGAGCAGACAGGCTTCCCTGAGCATCTCAGCCCCGTGAAGAGAAAACCAGACAATTTCCAGGCAACTCTTGATTTATGAGCACTTACCAGCTAAGGTGATTAGCCCAAAATGTTGACCTAAAGCCACCAGTGGGAGGCAGCTCCACTGCTGTTGTAATTGGGCTTACCTCATATCCTCAGATCAGTATCTGATTTATCACCACAGCAGTTCTGCTCTAAAGTATCGAGCCTAAATGTTCTTCTGCTTCCCTGGTGGAGAAATCACAAGGAGATACAGGTTTAGAGCCAAATTTTCAGAGGCAGATTCCAACTGTTTTCATCTCTTTTAGCCCTTAAGGTTTTGGGTGCATTACAATTGAAAAGGGTGAAAGCTCCAAAATCATGAAGGCTGCTTCATAAAGCAGAGAAAATCTAGGTACTTGCTGATGGACCAGATCCCTCTCCCATTCATATTCCACTCTGCAGCCACTGGACACTATTCATGAGTTATCCAAGAGTGTTGGAAATCAAGAGCAAATATCTGCACCATAATCTGTAAAGGAAAAAAGCATGCTAATGACCTACAGTAGATGCTCTGGTGGCCAGAGTCACTGGGAAAAGCTGGTCTGGCTTTGGTGCATTAAACCCCAATTAGGCTGCTGAGGTTTAAACATGCATGTACATGTTTTGCTGAATCAGGGACACACTGCATAAAAATTAAATTTCTTACTCTGAATTTTGAATGTACACATATTTTGGCACCAGAAAGGGAGCATACAAAGAGTTAGAGTCACAAATCTGCAGGGTACATCAAGGCCCTTGTGAAATACGGCCCTGGATTTTGGCAGCTGACTTTGGCTTCATAGCCAGACGGTGAAGAAAAATATATTCAAATTTCTATAGTAAACATATCTAGCAGACCTTAACTTCAGCAGTGAGTCTGTTACTGGTTGCATTCATAAATTGCATTTTTAATCTGTTATGTAATTTGCTGTCATTTAAAACCTTTTCTGCTCTGTTAAAAAAGTGTGTGTTAGTACGAACTGCAGAACTTGCTCTTGAAATGACAATATTTGGTTTTAATCCTCACATTTCTTTGAACAAGTTTGTACATACTTCCTCATCTCTAAAAAGGATCTAACCTTCATGTTTAGCAGCACTGAATTTGAAACAAAAAAAAGTGTTGCACATGAAAATCAAGCCTTTATAACTGTGAAGGACCTTTTTGATGGTCACTGCACTGTAGTTGGGCAGGTCGCTGCTTAACTGTAGAGCAGTAAGTCTTCAGAAGAACTGCTTTGCTTCTATTTTAGTTTGCAATAATTTAATGAAATAAAACTGGACCAGTGCCATAACATTTAAGGAACTATGTTTTGAAGCCTCCTTCACACCAGTGTAATTTGCTGTGACGTGGCACATGTCTCAGAGGCACGTTCAGAGATAAATCATTGAAATGGCCAGCTACAACTGCACTACAGCCTTGCACTGAGGGTGCCATGCCCACATTCACTGGATTCCCCACCTGCTAGGGGAGACAGGACAGAAGGTGAATGGCCAGAGGAAGCATTTTGGAGGTTTGCTTTCAGCTGCATCTCTGTGGCTGAAGATCTTGTGTTCATACTTTTCTTCACATATAAACATTGGAGAGATTTCTCCCACATTGTGGCCAGTTGTTACTGGGTAGTGGATAGTGGTGCGGTTTTCACTGTGACTGGAAAGAGACTGGGAAGGCCCTTCACTGACACACCTGATTGTGAATGTCCCATTTGGTTCAAAGCTGCTTACATGGCACATTTCTTACACAATGAACAGCAAATGTTGACCAAGGGCATTAGCCTGCCAGCTCCCAAACCATCAGTGGTACATCACTGTGCTCTTTTATTATTGCCTTCCTTTTGTGTAGCCAAATTTTAGCCACATGGTTGCCTGCAGGAAGATATTCTACATCCAGTGGCTGCAGTTGCCACTGTTTTAACTCCCTCAAAGCTTTAATTCACAGTCTGGTTTTGGTTGTGACACCCTTCTTTTTGCAGAAATTCCATGTAACACTGAAGACCTACTCAGCTGCTGATCACAGTTGGGCTGGGACCCAAAATTAGAAGCTGTTTGTAAAATGAGAAAGTTTGGGAAAGTTAGTGGCACCATGATTTATTTCAGATTTAGACAAATTTCCTCCAAACTCACAAACATCATATTGGATTGAGAACTAGTGTGGGTAGAAATTTTCTAAAGAGAGTGAGATTCTGACTTTCCTTCTCTTGCTGATTTCTTCTCTTGAGATGAATCACTTGAGAATTTTTTAAAATCTTCCAGATTTGGAACTATGAACACCTAACGAAACAAACACAGTTTTGTTGTTTCTTGCTGCTGCACTGCTGACAAACAAGGAAGAAAAAAGGCATTAGGAAAGGCTCCAACTTGTTCTGCAAGGGCTCACGTTTGTGCATTAAATCACTGCCTGACCTCTGGGGTTGCCTGCTGACCATCAGCTACGGAGTCAGCATCAAGAAATGCAAATATTCAGATTACAAATACAACCACCACGATCTTGGAAACCACTATTTTTCTTTATTTCCTGGCAAATAAATGCATAGAGGCAGAAATAAGTCTTTAAATACAGTTTCATGGGCTAAGACTTACTTACGGTACTCACTTTTCTGAGAATTCAGAATGGCATTTCTGGGAACCTTTTTTGTCCCTGTTTACCCACTAAAGCCTTGGTACTGCAAACTGATTCCCACTCTGCACTACACCATAACTTAAAGGGTGGCTTAAAGAAAACAGCAATAGATCAATTTACATGCCTCAAACTACTGAAATTGCAAGGTCTTTGTTCTCAAGGGTTTTTTTTTATTTCTAAAGAAACACATCTTTTTAGGATAATATTTTAAGGAAATGCTTTAAGCCACATTTTACTTGTCTCATACATTAACTTGTATTTTTTTCTTTCAAAAATTGAACTGCGACTAAATTACGAACAATCCCCATTCTTCAATTCCCGTAAACACACCTTTTCAGACCAATACATGCTATGAAGTGGAGGAGGAGGGGAAATTTGGTTAAATTCCTGGGTAGATTGCAGGTGCATTTGTTTGTATTAAGAGAAATGTCTAACAGAATCCTCCTTTGTGACACACTATAGCAACTTTTCAATTTTCTCTCATTAGCTCGTAGTACTTCCTCCTCAATAAGTTACTATTGTGCTGCCTCTAACCTGATCTGGGAAACACTGTGGAGCTGTCAACTCATCAACCCTAGAAAATGGATAGTTAATCTTTTCAGGGGACTTGTTTCATTTCCTGTAGCTCATGTAAAATCCAAATATTTAGCTACAACAAACAGTGAATTCATCACCTGGATTTCACTGATAAAGCAACAAAGATTATTACTTCTGATTTTTTTTCTCCTTTTCTTTCTTTTCTTTTCTTCAGTTTGAAAATTAATGCCTCTGAATAGAGCCTCATTTTTAAAGTCACAATTTAGCACTTTTTTAAGATGGCATACAATTACATTTTCTGAGGTTTTTCGTTTGCACTGGGTTTAAAAAGTTACCTCCTATTTTCTCTGGTGCTCTCAGATTTTTGGTTCTCACCCCTTGACAGGATGCACAAAGAGCATTAGACTGCTCAGTCTTTCATGGGTTTAATCATGGGGATGAATGATGCTTCACAGAGGATCAGCCTTCCATAATTTCAAACATTGGGATATTTTTTCAAGATCAGAATCCCACTGTCAAAAAGACCCCATCACCATCCCTTATTCTCTTGCTGTGCTTTAAGATTGTCTTTTGTACTGTACTTGTACATTTTTTCTGCTGGTTTACTCAATTGAAGAAGAACAGATTCCACCTCAGAGATGCTGGAAAGCAGAGGCAGAGGCAAAATTGGAGGTTACCTCTGAAAGGCATTGTTTCCTGTTTAAAAAAAAAAAAGAAAAGAAAAGAAAAGTAAAAAGGCAGGAAAAAAAGCACAAATACTTATAAAATGTGACATGAAATCAAGCTGCAGTCTTGTGTGGTGCCATTGACAATGGAGGTTTTCACCTGTGGACTAGAAAGCACAAGTAGACAATATTTTTAGAAAGCTGCACCAGAGCAGAAATTCCTGAAATTTTTAAGTGGCGGTAGCTCCATGCATTCATTTTATATCCCAGCACACATCTCTGAATTCTAGGCTACTGCTCTGAAAAATGGGTTACTGTTCAGGAATCTACTGTGCAAAAGAGGACAATAGTAGAGGGAAAAGAAGCAGGAGAGACAGAATTAAAAAAAAAAAAAACAAAAAAAACCAGAAGAGAAAGTAGGATAAAATTTAAAGGGGTAACTATGGGGTAATAAAAAAGATTTACCCCAGGTCAAAGTCAAGGTCAAGAAAGCAATTTTTTTTTTCCCTCAGAGTGACTATCACTCTGGAACATAACCTACACATTATCACAAAGAACAACAAGCTCCCAAGGTTTGGGCTGTAAATTAGCATTGGAACAATCTGGTAAGAGTGGGCTGGGTTCCTTCTGAGCTCACTCTGACAGTCCTCCCATGCTATAATATATTAATATAGTCATGATAGCCTGAAGATATAACTGTGATGGTACAAAGCTTGATGTGCCCCCAGTGAGCTCTTAATCCTCCTGTTTCACAGTGTTCTCACTGCTCAAAAGCAGTGCAGTTTACTGTGCAAAGAAAACCCCTAGCACATTAATTTTACAATACTGGATACCAAAGGAGCCATGATAGCTAACATTTATATTTTGTACCAAATAAATTTCCAATAACAAATGCTATTACAACAAATACCAAAGGAACTCAGAATTGCTAAGTTATTTTTGCATTGACTTTTGGAACACCCCATAATCCTTCCTTATATATCAGTTCAGAAACAGTGAAATCTCCTTTATCACAACCAGCTGACCCAGTCTCAGCTGTTCTTTGAAAATAAAACCACATGTTTTCTTAGTTACTTCACTTGGAGATCCATTTAGTCCCTCTCCTCCAATAGCTTCTGTTGCCAAAACTTGCAGCTTTATGAAACAGCAGTAGAGGCTGCATAGCTGGACTCAAACCTATCTTCCAGTTTCATCTCTATGCCTCAATCAGCCCAACAAGCCCATCTTCTGAAGTTTTGTCTGTTTTGCTATACACAGTTGCAGAGTTTTTTTCCCATGGATGACTGATCTACTGGAGCAGAATGCCTAGTGTGTCAAAATATTGTACCCTTCCCTTCTGGAATGTTTTCTTAACTTTTTTGGGGGGTGTTGTCCTACCTTCAGAATGGCTTGGCCCACATGTTCTGGATGTGTTTTGTTTTGTTAGCCTCAATAAGAAGATACTGTATTTGGGGAGGTTGTATTTAATAGAAACATCCACCAGAAAAAAAAAACAACAAAAAAAAACCCAACCAACCAACCAACCAACCAACCAACCAACCAAAAAAAAACCCCAAAAAACAAAACAACAAAAAAACCCACAAAAAAAACCCAGAAAAAAGAAAAAAGAAAAAATAAAAAATAAAAAAGAAAAAAGAAAAAAGAAAAAAGAAAAAAGAAAAAAGAAAAAAGAAAAAAGAAAAAAGAAAAAAGAAAAAAAGAAAAAGAAGGAAAAAAAAGAAGTTAGTTTTGCTGTCTCCAGGCTTTGGTGCAGCAATGACTTAGCGGACTAACAGGTAGAAGGAGATGGCTCTGTAGGTAGAAGAAAGGCTACTGGCCCAGGAAGTCTGTAAAGCTGTGGGAGGGAGAATGAGGTAGGAAGCAATGAGGGAAGGGGGTAGGAAGGCTGCCTGGCCATAGGCAGGGAGGAAGGTGAGGAGGATTAACTCAAAGTACTGCTGTTTCAGGTCAGTTCTCTTGGTGTGAGAATAGAGCACATACAGCATACAGGGACAGGGAACGCCATCACTTCTACCCCTCATAACCTGCTCAACATCTGCAGGAGGTCATGAGATGAGCTGGGCAGTCAGTGCAGATGAAGCAGTGAGCTGAAGCTCTACTGGTCACTCTTCTCCATCACTCACTACCAAGGTGGTGCAGACCTTGCCACCAAATACGGGGGAAATCATCTGGTAACAAATGGGCTACAATTGCCTGAGACTGAAGCAGAGAAATGAAGTTTGACGGCAAAGAAAAACACAGAGCAAGCTTGGTGAAAACATATTTCCTTCTCTGTTCAAAATACTGGAACAAATTTGGTTTCTCTTCAGGTGTTAAGCTCTTTCAATGCTCTTTCAATGCTTATGGTGTTTAAATCACTGCTTTGTGGGAAGACCTCATCCCAACTTGCTGAATGCAGAGACTTCAGACATTCAAACTTTATTTGATGGGCTGCAGCAACAGTGAGGAAGATACTGATGCTTAGGCAAGTCCAGGCATACCTCCTCTAGGCAATCCAGTCTGGCACCAGCATGTCAATTCAGCCCTCTTCCTTCTCACAGGATTTCAAATCAGAGCTCACCAAAGTCTCATGCCTTTCTTGTCAGTGAATACTGGTCTCAGTAATGCTTGACAGAACTTGCAGAGGATAAGCTGCAGCAGCCAGATGACAGAGCAGCCTCGTGCCTGTGGTACAGCAACACACTCAAGCACGTGGCCAAAGCAGAGCGGAGAGATCAGTGAGTGACTTTGGTTCAACATTCCAACTTCAGCCCATCAAGCCTTTCCTGACTTCCCAGCTCATGGCTCTGGCTAACCCCACTGCAGCAGCCATGCAGCATCTCTTAGAAGCTGAGGATGCTGAGGTTTTAGGAGAAAGGCAGAGGGAAAGAGGAAAACAGAGACCCCTGGAAGATCATGAGACCCCTGGAAACTGCTAGACTCTGGAAAGGGTATTTTACAGGTCTGGTATTCTGGCACAGATTTCACAAGGTAGGGTTTGGGTGTTTCTCTCGTGATGTAACTGTAAAGCAGCAGACTCACTTCACGGAGATGTTGGAGGCATAGCAGAAGATCATATCAATGACCTTGTCTGACCTCTTTGCACCTTTCCACAGTACCTCTATCTGTGATGCCATGGCATAACATCCTTTAAAACAAGCTGCATGCAAGATACAAGAAAACCTGATGCAGTGCTTGCTGTTTGCTTTTTCTGCCTTTAACTTGAAGGCATCTGCATGGTTCTTGGAAGTCCCAAGAGATCTCTCTCCTCTGCTGCAGAGATGTCAATGTGGTTACAAATAGAGACTTGCAAGGTGGAGAATAAGAGAAAGTGAATTGTCCTTATATGGCACCTTGGGACAGAACGATGCTGAAAGCTGTGTACCTTCAACTATTCTCTTGGCAATGGTGCAGTGATATGATAAGTTTAGTTTAAAGATGACTGGTAATTCTGAAGCTAAGCATTTTTTATCTGGAAAAAACAATTCATCAATACAGAAGCAATGTATGGGAAACATCTGTGGTATTCAAGAGCAAAGAAAATGTTTTATATTTTTTTAATTATCTAAATGTTACATTTTGACATTTTAAAGGAAAAAGAAATCTGTTCTCATGTTTGGAGAAACATTTTGTTTCAAATTATTACCTATAGTGATAGCTATGCATGCTGCTTGTTAGGTGGTCTAGAAAATTTTGAAATATTGTGAAATTACTGAAGAAAAAACAAAACATGGAGATGGTTTATAAAGTTTCTTTGAGTAGTCTTTGCAAAGTTGCAGTTCATGAAGTTTTCCAAGATCATGATTGTTCTTCCCACAGTGAAAGGAACTGTGAATGAAAAACTCAGACATCCATATGTGAAAAAACCATTTCCCACTATCTTTGAGAATGTCTGGGAAACATAAGGAAACCACTGACAATTAGTGGCCACGTAAAATAGCTTGCTCTTCCGCTTTATAATCATAAAATACATTCATCTGGCAGCACTAGTTTTGAAGGGACTGGCTTAATGGATGCACGTGTGGCAGATGTTACATTTTCTACAGTAACTGTAAATTCATTCTGGGAATTGGCAGCACCATCCCAGACAATGCATGTGAGCATGCAATCCATTTTCATAGAGATGTCTGTTAAAGAAGAGGAACACGACTATAAAAATAACCAAAGAAACAAACCAGCAACCTTCTCCTCATTGCAACAGGCAATGCCTCACCTGCCTTCCACTATGCTTCCTACTCAGTGTTCCTCCTTTTCTGGGTTCAAAAGCACTCATTTATTAGATAGTTGCAAATAAACAAATTATTCTCCACTTTAGTTTTCTAGACTAACATGTATTTTCAACAAAAATTTAATGCTTATAGTTTCTCTTGGCTTAAGTTGGCAGTGTGTTGTGGTATAGCAGTAATACCAGTACCTTTTACATTGTCATGCCAGGGTTTCATACCAAATGTTCATGATCAGCTAAAAGGTTGCATCAATATGGACAGTCTCTGGACACCTCCTGTCCTCTCTTTGTATCTTGCATTCCAGGTAAATATTTGCTTGCTCTTTGGAGTCTGAAATCTAGTGCTTTTCAGATTGTCCTCGACACCCGTGTGAAACAGACTGTAAATCTTTAATTTCCTCTTGCCTTTGTAAGTTCCACCACAGCAGGGAGACTGGACTGCAAACGTGCATCTTTTCTGGCTGCCTGGTTTGGTTTTTACTGCATTAACCAGGTGATATCCTGGAAGGATTCCTACTGAGTGCTTGAGAAGGTGTTGTTTCGTTCCACCTGCTGGGCTCTGGCCACTGGGCCCAGTGGGACTCAGACTCACACTGACTCGGCATTTGCAGTTTGTGCTTCCCCATTGCGGGAAAAAATGAGGTGGATGGAATCTAAGGGCTTCAGAATAAATCGTTCAGTAAAATGATAAAAATCTTGCATTAGTCTTCTTGGCTGAAAATGTACTTAAATTTGTTTCTTTGTATCTTTTCTACTCTTTTGAGAACACATAATGTTCACAGAAGTTGCTGACAAGTGTTCCCTTCCTAATTTCCAAAACTGTACTTCACGTTCCTGGGAAGTAAAGGATTTTGGCCTTGTGAAGGTCATGTCTCTCAAATTTATACTTCCAATGCTTATTATGAGGTAGTGATCGAATCCCACAATCCCATGGCTGCAGTATGGAGGCACTGTGACCTACAAAGTTTCTGATTCACTCACTGTGAAGGAATCTCCTCTACCTCAACACTCAAAGCTGTATGCCATAGGATTTGTTAAGGAATATGTGCAAATAAATGGGAGGGCACTTCAGGGATAAAAGAGCGGAAAATGTCAGAAAGGAAGATAATCTGAAGAGAATAATGTGGAAGATGAGAAGAAGGAAACCAAAGTGGCAATATCACACTGAAACTAAGAGGAGCCGTGGGCAGACCCAATTCCAATGTAAATCATCTCTTTCCATAACAGTCCCAAATCACCACTTTTTTTCTGCTTGAAATCTGAAAGCATGAAGCACTTTGAGAGCTGCAGCTGAGGGTCACTTGTACACAGGAAATTGATGGTGTGGCAGTGCCTGACTGTCAAAATTGAGAATAATTCATTAATTGGGTATCCCTCATTTTATGTGTGTTTCAGATGTGAATTCCCAAAGGACCTTGACTGTAAGAAAGCAGGCCCTGAATTTTTGAAAATAATTTTTTGCATGGCCTACTATGGAAGAACACTGACCATCAGATATGAATCTAAGCTGAAGATAAAGACAGTGCAAGCTATAGGTGTTTCCAAAAACACAGATTTCAGATGGTGCCTAAACAAGTCATGACGTGTGGGGTGCAGAGGTTACCACAAACTTCACTGCAGCTTCTTTCTACACTGATCAAATAAGGAAGGAAAAGTGCTGATTTCTGGGAAAAAAGAGTGTTGTAGAGTTTACTCTCCCTGATGGTTAAGATGATGGATCAAGAGAGGAAGACACAGTCTTTGTGAGTGTGTTTTTGCCTGAATGAGCTTGGGGAGACGGGGTGGGCTGAGGGTCTGACTCAATTCTGCTAGGCTGGTGGAGGGTTTCCTTGTCTAATACTGTCTGCCTGTAACTAACAAAGCCTCTTGCTTTGATCTTGTGACAATGGAAATCCATCTAATGCTGCTGTTTTAAAAGCTTGTGGGTTCCTTTCATTATTTCATTACCTATGCTGAGTAAAAGAAACAATGTGGTTTGTTTTAAATTAATAGCTGTCCATTCATTACTGCAGCCACTCTGAGTGTTTTCCTCTGTCGGCTCCCTGTAAGGTCAGCCCCTGACTATTCAAGTTTTGTGGGTTTCACTCATCTTCTGAGACTTGGGGCTAGCAGGAATGTCCTCCTGCAACCACACTGTAAATAACTTTCATAGTGGTGGCCAGTCTGAGGTGAATAGCTAATCTTGGGCAGGAGATCTCAGTAAGAGCCATGCCCTTAACCCAGCCCCTGGGTCACCTTGATATCGAGCTCAGCAGCCAAGTCCCAGCCCCCAGGAGCACAAGGCACAGAGAGAAGGGGTTGAGCACCCTGGGATACCATAACAAACACAGAGACAGAGCAGAAATAAACCTCTTATGGCTTTACTCCCACCTTATCTATACTACACCATACTATTTTTGCCATTAACCTTTATTACATCCTTCAACTCTTTTATCAGATATTTGAGCTACTCCTCTTTCCCCTGTCTTACATTGTTTTTTCCACTTATTGGAGCAGGGGGGATTTTTGCTCCCTGTTTTTTCCTTTGCTTTTCATTTTGGCTTGACATTACTGTCATAAAATACATTTTTTTAAATAATATAAGTGTAATGTAATTGATTTGATGTCTTTCATGAATGATGAATCATTGAAAATAAATACTAATCTGAAGAATATCTTTAACTGACAGCATTATGTTTCCCATAGTATTAATGTATTGTAAGTTGTTTCCATCATCACATCAGCTGAACTAAAGTTCAACTCATGTGCAGAAAGTTGTGCTGAAAAAAAACTGGTTTCTGTCTCTAGGGAAATTTACTTGGGAAAAAAAAGGTTTTGTTGAAACTGTAAATAACCCCCTTTTTCTTGTCTCCTTCTCTGCCTCTGTTCTCTGCTCTCACAGCTTTCCTGAGCCAGAGTTCTCTGGACCCAGTGAAAGCCTTGGAGTCCCCCTGGATCTCTAGTTTCTTCTGAAGAGACAGGAGATGAGGCCTGGAGACCCAGATGCGGATTTTTAAGTGCACAAAAGAGAGTCCTGAATTTCTGGGCTACCAAATCTTCATGGATGGATCTAGGGATGGGATTCCTGTCCCTGTCATTGTGTTATCACTTAGGAGCCTGACAATATTTGCCAGATGAAGAGAGGTGCCCTCCTATTCCCATCATGTCCATATGTCTGCACCCTGAGTTGTGTGGGATGGTGAGAATGGCCAAGAGCTGCATAGGACTTTGCACCTGGATGGAGTAGGAGAGAGATATGAGACTATTAGGGGAGCTGAACTGAGCTGTGGTAACTTCAGAGGCCACAAGGTGCCCACCCAACCCTGGTCAAGACTGACTGCTAGGAATTCTGTCTGTGAGAAGTGCTCTCAGTGACAGACGATAGTGCTCCTAAGAAAAAAACTAAATGTCACCTATTTTCTGGGACTGCCAAATTACTTTTGCTAAGGATCATGGAAACCAGCAAGTGGCTGTACAATCAGATCACAGCATATAGCAAATGCAGTGGATTTGGATGATGGGGAGAAAAGGGAATATTAAATTGCTTCCTCCTTCCCTGACTATCTTCCAGTCTCTGTCTTGAATAAGGAAATGGAATAATCCACTGATAGGGAAAAAAACCCAATTCTGTCTGTTAAGAAAAGAAGAACAACTCTCCTACAGCCTCGTAAAATCTCTGACACACACAATAGTAGCACTGTACTGGTCTGCAGCTCAATGGGAATAAAGAAAGTGAGGCTGGTACAGCTGGGGAAAACTTTTTTCTACACACACTTGTTGGTCGAGTTTGGATGAGCAGTTGGGATTGCAGAAATGTGAGTTCTTCTGCAAGTGCAAAAGTTGCTGAAACTTAATTTCTGGCTCTTGCCAGCTTTCCTTCATTTATTTTTGGCTTCAGTTTCATCCCCTTCATGTTAAATCCCTACCTAGTATTTGCACTTCATGTTTGCCTGTTTACTGGGAGCACCAAAAGCCACATTTCAGCAGAACTGGAGGGTATGGACAGATTGAGATATGCACACGTAGCTTTCTTAAGTGTATTACTGAGATATGCTTTTCCTCATTTTCCAAATGCTTATGGAGGTATTTACATTTTACATTTTTTTTCCACATGATCAGAAAGGTCATTCTGTACTTTTGTGCAGGAGCCTGGAAGCTGAGGAGAACCCCTGGACAGAGCACCAGGACACTTCACAGAGCACACAGCCGAAGCATCTCTGGGCGATGGAGAATAAAGCATCTGAAGTTTGGGATGAAAATAAAAGTGTCATAAAGTGTTACTGTTGAGAAGGCAGACTCGGCCAGGTTTTTAAAAACTTCCCATATCTTCCCTGCCTTTTGACAGCTTCTCAGATAACTCACATGGTAAGGCAGACATATTGCTGCACCAAGCACCAGGTGGAAAAAATCAAAGTAACAGCCTGTTGCAAGCCTCTTGTTAGCATGGCAAGTTTCATATTGACACCTGGCGTGCAGACACCCCGGCCTCCACACGCACGCACCCAAGCCCAGCTTTTAGAGAGCTGTTCGGCTCTTGGCCACTGCCTCTGTGCTCCAGAAATCATTCCTGTCTGTAATCATTTTGTTTCATCCTACAGTGAAAACACAGGGAGTACAAGGGGCCTTTTTTAAAATGCCAGGGTCGTTGGCTAATTTTTCTGTCTAAAATACTTAGTGGGAACAGTGCACTGAAGTTTTGCTCACAAAGCTCTGACTTGGGCTGATCAGAAATTATTCCTAAGCAAAGCCAGAGCCAGTGGCATGATGTGTGGGAGCTCACCAGTGTGTGCTTGTTGCTCACACTTTGGCTGAACAAGCACTCATGCATCCTTCTGGAGCAAGGGTGGGTGCCCTGAAAGCAGGACCAAGGATGGAGTCTTGCCTGGTTCGAAGAGCAGCTGGTGATGCAACTTCATTCGGCATATTAACACAGCTTTTTTCTCTTCAATATTTTTATTTGTCAGAACAGCAAGCTTGGGCTCTATCATTGCAAAAATAAGGCTTTGATGCATTGTGTCTTTTTGCCAGATATTTAATAGTAATCCAAATAAATGACTTGGTTCAGAAGTTCACAGAATATGAGTCAAAACTCCTATTTTAACAGAAAAAAAAAATCTTAGGATTTCATTTCTGCCATAATTCCTGAGCTGCCAAGCTAGGGTGTCTCACTTTTAGGTATTTTAAAAACCTGATTTGTTAAAAAACTGTAGCCATTGTCCTAAACAGCTGACAGGTTACCACCAGTCCTCCCCGTGCCAGCTGGCTCATGTATTCACAGAGTATCTTGGCAAATGGTCAAATACAACACACATTTTAAGCAGCTGGATTAACCTAGAGATTCTTACCAGAACCTTTTCATCTGCTTTTCAGAGGCAGACCACTGCCATTTAATTATACTTTAATTGAATGAAAAAACAAGTCAATACCTAATTAATTTGGGTTACAGAAGAATGGCAATGTAGAGCACTGGATTCTGGAACACAGCATTTAAAGGACAGCCTTGCTAATTTTAGCTACATTTGGAATTTGTTTGTGATCCTTCCCTTCCCTTCCCTTCCCTTCCCT
>VXBR01009551.1:171944-214144 GCA_013400215.1 Cisticola juncidis | reverse complement strand
CCCTTCCCTTCCCTTCCCTTCCCTTCCCTTCCCTTCTTTTATGCTAAAAGTTCACATGGGGAGCAAAAAATAAAGACGTTGGTTTCATGCTTGGATAATTCCTGCTATAAAAGAAATCCTGCTGTTTTACCTGCTGCAGAGGTGCCTGTTGAAGGGCGCTGGTGTTCTTGCATTTTTACGTTATTTAGAGAGCTGTTTGATTTTTTTTTTTTATCTCAGAGTATAATCAAAACAGCAGTAGTCTCACTTAAAATTTCACAGTCCACATCATGATAGTGTTTGTAGTGTTTTAGATGAGGACCAAATGTTCTTTCCAAACCTATTAGCAGTGGTATCCAGATGTTGGAACCAATTTGGAGGACAGCTCTACTCGTGTATCCTAATGCTTAGGTATAGAACAGTTCCTTACTTATTAGAGACAACACCACCCATCAAAACTTTGCAGTCACCATCAAAGGCTGAATCTTTTTGTGAGACCTCAGCGTCACACTTCCCATTCATATCCCTTCCTTCTCCAGTACAAGAGCCAAACATGCCACATCCTATGTAATGTTTAAAACATTGAAGTGTAAAGAATTTATAAAAAGACTTTATTTGCCATGTTTGTTTATATAGACCAGATGAATGATATAATAATTCATTACATTGCATCAGATCATCCTGTTTTGTTGTGATTTTCATCCAAACTCACAGCTGAAGGTAGTCTTGATTATCATTGGCAGCTGTGTCTTATCTGTTGATATTATTCAAAATGTCATGAGATAAATAATGAATTCTTTAATCTTCTCACACTTTTGCTGTCTCAACTACATGAAACAGACAAAGCCAAATAGGCAAATTGTATCTCTTAAAATGGATGAGAAAGCAAACTCATGCAAATTAAGTATATATTTTTTAATTACTTTACATTTGTTCCCATATCACTCAAAATATGAGTATTTATATTATTAATATAATGATGAATTATTATCTACCTTACTCACAGTCTTCACATTTTTCCAGTAAGCCTGCATCCAAATTGAAATATCCTTAGATATGGCCAATTTTTGTGGCTGAAAATATCTTCCACCACATGTTTCTTGAGATAAAGTGTTTCATTTACCCACTACCAAACTTGGAAAACAAGACTTAAGAAAATGAATAAATAAGAAAAAAAAACCAAAACAAAACAACAAAACAACAAAACAACAAAACTTATTAGAGGAAAAGATATCTAAAGCCTAATTAATTATGGGACAAAAACTCCTAACAGAGAAAGTTTTGCATAAGTGTATGAAAAGAGTTTATGCCATATGTTGTGTCTTTACTCCCACTGACCTAAAAGGGAGAATTCCCACGAGGGTAGAAATTGGGGAACCAAGGAACCAAGATATTGGATGAAATTCACAGAAATATCTTTGGGATTCTAAATGCTATAGTGTTTGGGTTGATGCCTGATGCAGCATCAGTTTCATGATATAAAGCAGTACCTTTGCTTTCCTTACAAAGGTCCTAAATGATTTTTGATCATCAGAGGTGAGAAGAATCAGAAAGAAGGCCGAAATTACCTTTTCTTGGTGACCACAACGTGTATCTCAGAAGGAGGACCAAGACAAGGTTTTTTGAAGGGTATGCTACAAAGTTTGGAGGTGGGGATTTGTGCATTGGAGCACCCATGAAGGAGGAGAAAGGGAGACAAGCAGGATGTCCTGGGAAGGGTAGCAGAGGTGATATGACTCACAAGGGAAAAGGATGGCTTTGCAGTGGAAAGTGTTTTTGATGAATCCCATGTAGCTGATGTGAGAGATGGTTGTGAGACTAGCTGCCAGCTCTCCTAAACCTGATGGAAGAGCCTCCAGTTCATCTCTTGAGGTAAAGCCCTTTCTCTGGTTCACTGTGATGTACAGCCAAAGCACAGGCTAAGTCCTCAGAATTTGTCATGTTTTATGTATAATGATGTAGCTTTCTGTGAAAATGATGTGAAGAAAATGTAAACCACATAAACAGATTTTGAAGGCTTCAAAGTGGTAGCAAAGCCAAGTGGTAGCAAGCCAAGAACTTTGACACTAGCAGTGAGCCTCGCTTCACTCTTTCATATGTGCACAGTTGTAGCACTGGTAGAAGACTTCAGAGCATGCTGATATTTGTAGAATGTCAGCTCTTCAGTGAGAGGTACAATGTGTTTATTTGTTCAAATGACAGGGTAGTTTCAATGTTGATGATGAGACATGAAACGCTTGGGAAAACTCAGACCAGGAATACTTTGATGTTGCTGACTCTTGAATAAAGTGGGCTCAGGCTTTCTGAAAAATCTTTGCCTGCACACCTCAGCTGTAGCATGAGGGAGACCAGACCACCCTCTAGTGGGATGAGAATGCATTTCAGCATGAGATATGTTACTGCTTTAGCTGTGAAACCATGTTTCTGTTTCCTTTTGCCTTGGAGATTTTTTCAGATGAATGATAAGATCAGATATTTATCTGTGGATGCAGTATGGGAGGGCTCCTATCCTAAAGGCACTGCAAACTTCCCCTGCTGAACAGGTTTCTGAGTCAGATGGTGAGACTCGGTGTCCTGATAATGAAAAAAAAGGAGCTGCCTCTCCTATGTCTTTGGTTCCAAAACATTTAAATAAATGTTTCGGTTTCTCCTGTTCTTTTCATTACAACATCACATCTAATTGACACATGCAAAATAACAGTAAGGAATTGCTAGACTATGGGGGGAAGGAATTGGCTTCAGAAGTGAAAATCTGTAAGAGGCTGGGAGCTGAGCAGCTAAAGAAGTAGGAAAAGGTTTTCCTTCAAATGCATCACATGAGAAAACAGATTGTGAAAAAATATTTCAACAACTGAGTTTAGGGGAAAAAATACCACGAATTATTTATTTCACAATTATTTGGTACAGTCAGAGCTTCCTCATTTAAGAAAAATGCGTGGTAAAGCTCCAGCTGACACACCTTGGAAAATTCCTCTGCCCGGACACGAGAGCAGTCATAGGTCTCAGCATCAGGCACACCTAGAGCACCAGCTCATGCAGAAGCAGAGGAGGCACACAGCACCACAAAGGCATTCTCTGGGGAGAATGTGGAGGTGCCACATTCTCCCCAGAGGCACACATGAAAGCTACCCCGTGGCATTTGAGGGCCATGTTTAAGCCACAGATGATTGGCAAGGCCAAGTTTTGGCACACAGGGTCTGGGAGCAGGGGAAAGTGGTGAGGTGCAATGGCAGCTTTGCTCTAGGAGGAAAGGAAGCTCTGTCGTGGAGGGGTGCTCACTGTAGTTTCCACTTCAGTCAGCCAGGACTTGCTGCTCCCCTGCCCATAAATCTTCTCCTAGGCCCTAAGCTTTCAAGAAAAGAGACTGTGTTTTTGTCTGCATATGGAAAATATCAGGTTTGTTTTCAACACTGTTGCAGCCTGAAGAAATTGAAGTATTATGTATAATAGTAAACATATGTTGTCCCCGCCTCATGCCCATGATGTTCCCTGGTTGAAGAACAGGCTCCTGAAAACTGATGTCCCTTTCCACTGCCCTCCCTTTACTCCAGTACTTCAAGCCCTGACTCAACCCAGGTACCTGAAAAACATCAGCTAACTAACATGGCTAAGTGATGTGTGGCTCAGGCACTCAGACTTATTTCATGTCTATGAAATAAAGAAAAAAACAACGGTTCTGTATTTCTCTTGCCTTTGGTCTATTATCTGATTTTTGACTTATCACTTCTACTGCTGTAGCCCCAAGAGGTTGAAGACTAAAAGCTTCACAGCTAGAGCTGGTCTGTCCTAGCTGCTCTCCACATGTTTGTGCATGCACACACACGCAAACACTCTGGGCACAGAGGAGACCGAGATCTGCATAGGGCAACAAGTAAAATGATTTAATTTTAATAGCTCCTATGATGTAGTCTTTTCTAGCCTCAGATTGAATAGTCTGTTATCAACCCAGCCCCCCATCCTCCCTCCAAAAATATATAGTTCTGAGTCTTGACTTAGAGAAAAGGATTTGTCATGATACAAAATAAGCTCTTTTGTTAAGCTTGCTGCCTTGTATTTCTTAGAGAAATTTATTGCAGATAAATCTTACATTGTGGTGACAAATTCTTGAAAAATTACAAGTACATTCACTGGTATTATCTGTATTATAACAACAAAGCATCGAGTCACGGAGATACAATTTCTGTTTTGTTGTGTGGTTAGGAAGGCTTAGGGTTTGGACTGTCTTCCAAAATTTTTACACTTGCAGTCCAAAAGTTTCCAGTGGATATAGACAAGCTTGAAAAGCAAAAAAAATGCTTTTCCTTGGTTGCCTTTCACTGATGCCTTAGAAGTAGCTCATGGATCTGTGAAGTCTGCAGACCACAAACCAAAGAGAACTGTGCTACTGGGTGATATCCTTGTTTTACTTGACTGAATTCAAGTGATTAGAGCTTCAGATAAGTTTGGTTAGTCCTTCAAGCTTCCAGAGGATATGAAAAGTGAATTTTAAAACAGTTTCTTCAGTTAGTGTTATTGAGGTTGACTGTGGAATGGGGCAGACTGCAGGAGCTAAGGCAGAGCCTCCCAGGGCAGCCACTGGACAAGCCCTCTCCACAGTGCTGGGGAGGCTGATCCATTTCTGCCAGCCACAAATAGCCACAGAAGGACAGAGACAAAGAGCAGACTGGAGTACCAGAGCTAGCACCTTCCCCACATTACAGTGGTGAAGTGTAAGGGAACTGATTTCTGTCTCCAAAAGGAAGGCACTGAGCTGTTTCATTTTGTGCATGATCTGTCTCTCACTGAGAAAAACATTTTCTGTTTGAGTTACCAGTGCCACTTCAGTCATATCTGAGCATCCCTAGGAGGTCTCATGTCTAATCATTTACTGGATTTGCCTTGACTGGTGTCAAAAACATCTCAGCAGCTCCCAGTCAGAGGGGGTATATCTGAAGGTCTCACTCACTGAAATGTAGAGTAAATCATGCTGGGAATTAAACTTCTTACAATTTGCCTGGGCAGTTGTAGTTGCAAAGTGGGTAAAAATTGCTCCATGGCTGTCTGTAGCAGCATTTGTGTGACTGAAGCAGGAATAGTCTGTGAACCTTGTACAAACTGTGCCCTGGCTAAGCAGTGCAGGCCTGCCCAGAGGTGGGCAGGGTCCTCATGAACACGCCTGCATGAGAAATGCTGGGCATGGATGGAGCCTCGCTTGCTTTGCTACAGCACAGCTCAATCCCATGTTAAGGGGATTGGTGTTGTCTGCTTCCTTGGAGAGGTCAAACCACTCCTAAAAACCTCACTTTTAAATTATAGGAATTCTCAGTAATCAGAGAGGAAAGATCAACGTATTCCTGCCCAGAGAATCACAAATCACTCTCAGCTGGAGCTCCAGGAGGAGTTTTCAGGAAGGACCAATTTCTTCTGAGACCCTTCTATCTTCTATCTGACTTTCTGCAGGGCTGTCAGTGCTAGAAGCAATATGCAGATGGTAGGCAGGGAGTGTGCAGGTAGTTTGTTTGGTCTGGTTTTTACAAGTTGAATAAATTTTGTGGTAAATAAACACTTAATGACTTTTCTAGGCTCAGCATATGTCATGGGCTTCTTCTAGGCTAATCTTTTCTGTTTTGCTGCTGCAGAGTCCTGAGGTATTTAGAAATTTATTGCAAGACTTCTTCTTATCCTATAGACCTGAGCCATTTCTTCTCTCTGTTTTTCTTTCTTCTCCTTTGTTCCATTTCAGGTTTTACATAGCTTTTTCTATACTGTCCTCCCCACTTCCCTGTTGTCTTCAACCCCTCATAGCACTGACTTTTCCTTAAGAGACCAGGAACACTTCTACTTCTTTCTCCCGTGCAATGGAGTTATTTTAATCTAAATTCCATATAGTCTAGCAATTCCACCATTCCCCATATTCTCTCTCAGTCTTTTTCTCGTTCTTTGGCAGGTCACTGGTCTGGGAAAACTGAAGCGTGATATTTGGCAGCACTAAGATGGCAGGAGAAAAACAGGGAGAGGGTATGCAGATATCTGCTAAGTGGTTAACTTTATGGCTGGGAGTGTTTCCCATTTTCTCCTTTGGTTTTTGTTTTTAATTTTCCATGGAATAAAAGTGTTTGGCTCATTGGCACCTTCAAGCATTCCTTGGAGATTTTTAATTGCTCGAGTGGTTAGTTAGAAGTCATTGTACTGTGAGTGAAGACAGGCTCAACCAACAATAACAGGATAACAACTGAATGAATGGGTAGGCCTTGATCACATTCCTCTTAAACTCATCTCCTCTTCTGATTGGAAAATCATATCCTTCTCAATTGTTTGTCTAGAAGCTGTTCAATATCTTTGTTCTAAAGCAAATTCTTCAGTTTATTTAAACCAAAATGAAACATGTCAATCCTCTCAAAAAATGTTTTTCAGCTTGATGTCAAAAGGAAATTAGGTTTAGCAGGAAGTAATGTCATTTGTCTGTCTGTTGCTCACCTGAGACCCTGCCTGTAGAAGTGTGTTTGAAATCATAGACTGATTCCAGTTCCACTTGGACACACACAAAAGTGTGTGATGTGCTAGATTCCTACAAATTTTATGAAAATTGTCATCTGGATTGAGAGGATAGATTAGTGGTGGGATAGACTGTGTGGGAAAGAAGGCATTAGGCAGTTTCTGGCATGCAGTGCTGTGAACATTCTCACAGTCACCAGCAATACACCCATGTAATTCTGGTTGGAGAATCTGAATTTGTGTCTCTAAGCCTTTCTCTGTACAAACTGCCTCTGTCTTGAAGGGCATGTGAAAAGAGCTTGGGGGGATCTCTCTGGGTCTGTTTGCAATGCAAGGTGAGGCTCTAGGTAAGATGATAGTAGAACATGTTCAGAAAACAGCAGAATAAGCAGTTTAACAGCATCAGTATGCCTTTCCAGCAGGGTAATGATCCTCTGACTGTTCAAAGACAGCTTGGTGTTCTGTCTGGGATACAGAATTGTTCTATACTTTTCAAGTGCTCTGCAAGGGCAACCTTTTCTTATCTGACAACTAATAAAACAAGTCTAAGTTGTCAATGACAATGTTGTGAAATTTTAGCTCTTCATGAGAAATATTCTGTCCCAGTGAGTGCTATAGGGAGCTCAGTGGAAGCTCCCTGAATGGGACCTATGTAATTCAGCTTAAAAAGACCTTGTAGGATCAAGTCCATGCTAGAAGAACCTAGTAGTGACAGATGAAAAGAACAGTCTAGCTTGATGTCAGCCTCTGCCCCAGAGACAACACACACCTACTGATTCACTGAAATCCCATCCTTTTATACAAAGCTTCTAGGTTAAATACTGCTTTGAAACAGCTCTCCTTAACCTCAAGTCATAAAATGTATGAAATGAAACAGTTGCTGTAGTGCAGCTTGAATTAGCTGAACTGCTCTGGCTGAATTGTCCCGCCACTGCATGTTGTGGATTAAGGAGTGTGGGGAGAGGAGGAGAAAAAAAATCAGTGTTTCCTAGTAGGGCCAAATTACTCAATGACCCATATAATAAGCTTGGTACTGTTACAGTCAAACTGTTTTATTTTTCAAAGTCATTCTCGCATTTCTCTGAGGCCTTGATATTGTTTCAGATGGTATTGAGAAAAACCTGGAAAGATTTAACAAGTGTGTGTTGTATGTGTGTGCCTGCCTTGGAGTGAACTGATTCTCAAGGTACAAGATCATGATCTGAAATTCACTCTAGTCTTTTCCTGACACATTTTGGCTAAGGACAATGAATAAAAGTATATAAAACTATCAGCAAATTCGGAAGAACTATTGTTTTTTAGGTAAAAGAAAACCCAACAAACCAAATCACCGATGATCAAACTCCATCTCTTTGTTATCACACTGAGTAGCTTTTTACTTGTAAAGCAATTTTCCCTTGACCGACTCTGTGGCCATATCTAGACTAGGCCAAGTGTCTGAGCTTTGGTTGTATTCTGGGACCATGCTAGCCTTGTTGGTTTCCTCTAGCTGTACAACTTTTTTTTTCTTTGAAAGGCTGGAGAGGCAGGAAGGCAGAGCCAGTGAACTCCAGCACTCTTTGCTTTTAGCAAACAGTATGGTTCAGCAGGAAAGAAACTGTAGAGAAAACCAGATGGGCTTAAGACCCAATATTTATACTCCTTGTATTTCATGGAGGTATTTCATACTCACTCTAATCTGGTCCCATTGATAGAATACCCTCTAGCATGTGGATTTGCATCAGGTGCCCTCCTGGAGTACATCACTCTGCTCTGAAAGGGAATTCCATTTGTGCTCCCCATTCCTCTGGCTCCTAGGTGCCTTAAATGGGACAATGGGGAGGCTCAGTCCAGAAGCAGGCTTTTTAGTTGTATTGTAATGCTAATGGAGGTGCACCTTAAGGACTGTTCAGGATAAGTGGTGTTTGGGGTGATGGCCTGTGCTGCATAATACATCCATCCCTTCCTACAGCTGCTTAGGACTGTTCTACTGCTAATACCCAGAGATGATGGCCAAAGCAGGGAATCAGATGAGATGAGTGTGTTCCAAGAATACATAAAAGCACAGTGGTCTCTGCATTTTTCCCAGCTGGCCAAAGTCTTAAAGGGTTTGTTCCTTCCACAAAAGCTGGAACAGGAACTTCACTGTTCTGCTTTTCACTAGGAGAGAGCATCCAAGGTTGAGAAATTGCAGCTGCATCTTCTCAGAGTACATCTGAAACTTGTTCTGAGGACACAGAAAACAAAAATTCTCTAATCTATCTCAGACTGAACAAAATCTTTCTTTTCTGTCTCCATCTATATCTTCTATTTGGAATGAAGCACGGCACCCTGTTGTGGGAGCAATCACAGCTCAAATAAAATTTTGTGAAAATTTATTTCTCAGAAAAAAATCTGACTCTATGATTGCTTGTTTTCCTTCATCCCATGATCCCTTCTCCAAATGAACATTATTAGGCAAGAACTCTCTCAAATGTGAGTAAAATTATATTTTCTCTCTCTTCCACATTGCCCATTTTTTAGCTCATTAGGTTTTTACTTAATAGGTTTATCAAGCTCTCCCCAGTTTCAACATAGTTAACACAATTTCAGCTCTTTTCCTGATTCATAAATATATATGATGAAAGAGACCTTTGAGCTACCTTCTGTTTAAGGTTTGAAAATTCACTACTTCTCTTTCTCCTTTTGATTCCTACACAGTTTTTGGTCCATCCTAACACACGTTCTTCTTCACCTGAAGCCTCTTCTTCAGTAGCAGACCTTACTGAAAAGAGAAGGGCTAACCTGCTGATTTGGCAGAGCCATCACTCTGGCCCTGCAACCATTATGTGGCTCAGAAGGGTCCCCAGCTCCCCAGGTTTGTGGCTCCTCCCTCTCGTGCATATTCAATATCCTGCTTGGGATTCTTTGGGAAAAAAAAAATCTCATAGTTGCAAGAATATTTTAAAGAAATGGCCATTCTGGCAAATTACCTCCTTTAGTTTTCTTTAAACCCAGAATAAAAGAGGGTCTAGGAAAGCTAAATTTTCTGAGACCTGAGAAGTGTCCACTTTAATTCAGAAATCTCTTGCTAATGACCTGTTTTAAAATTTTTCAACACATTCACCTCTCTCTATTTTTTTTTTTTTTAATTTTTTTTTTTTTTTTTAGCATTCAGAAATGTTAAAGTCTTGGTGAATTTTCCTTGCAGAAATGACACAGGTACAGTCTTCAGGTTATTTACTGTTCTACATCAGTGATAATTTCAATCAATTTTTTTTCTGTTAGGACAGAAGAACTCTTCTCTTAAAGCTGGACACACCAACATCTTTTTTAAGTTAAAGAGCGAGTAAATTTTGCTGGGTTTTTCAAATACCATGTAACCAATTAAAATGGTAGGTGCTGAAGACAATGACATATCTGTGGTGTAAAAAAAATATAGCTAATAATATAACCTACATCAGATTACATTTTAGTCATTAGCTTCACAAAAGACATTAAAACCCTGCCATTTGTCATTGCTATGTTTTATTTCAATCTCTTTCAAACAATTCCATATCAAGCAAATGACAAATGCTACATAAAGACCTGGTCAATCCCACTCATATTCTCAATGACCCTTTTCAGATGTCTTTCCCTCCTTTTTCACCATACAAAGGATTTGCTCTCTCTCACTGAAAGTCAAGGTGGAGGAATATTCTCCTTAGTAATATTAGACATGCATCATTCCTCAGCCCATAGGATGATGCTAATTAAATCTGTCTTACCATCTTTTTTTAAAACAACAAAAGAAGTAAAACAGAGCAGAGAAAAACACCCACTTTTTTCTCAGTAAAATCCTCAGTAACTTTTGGATAATAAAATATATAGAAATAGTTTAGGGGTGCAGAACCACCCTATTTATTCCAATTCCCTGACCATGATGTCACAAAAATGACAAGCTAAAAGTGACAGCAGTCAGGCAGAGTTTCATACATGCAAAAGTTAAGAACATGAAAGTATATTAACAGTTAATCTGTTCCAGAAAGAGGATCTATTTAACCCAATCTCCAGTAAAGACCATCAATACCTACCCAGGAAGAGTAAGGGCAAAGCAAGTGTACGTGCTACCTCCCAAAGTGCTCTCCAATCCCTGCCTATCTTCAGAACAGGAATATCCAGGAAAATCCTGAGCTCAGTGTGGCTTTTATGTTTAGCAAGCCTCAACAAAATTCAGTTCTGATACATTTCCAGTCTCTGTCTGATTCCATGTTAACTTCTGGCATCTGCAACCTCCGTTAGCAAGGTGCACCACAGATGCACCATCTGAGATTCCTTTGGCAAACAGCAGACCAGCAGAAAGGCTGATGGCTGCTGAGACTGGCAGACTGAGTAGGGTTGGCAGTGGATTGGATTGAGATCTACTCCTCAGACTTTTCAAGATTCTCAGTAATCAGCTCACTCTGCCCTCTTTTGCACTACTGCAAGCTCATAAGAAGTATATCTGGGAGCAAAAAGAGGTGCCCTGTTGTAATTTAGAATTACAGGGGGGTCCCCAGGGAGGGTTCCCCGGGAGCCCCCCGGGCTCTAAGGTCGTGGGTGTTCGTGTGCTGGTAAGCAAGGAGACTCTAGATGCTGGTGAGGTGCTGATGAGATGAGGGTTTAATTGGGGTCTTACCCCGGGAAGGCAGCATGGTCACTGAGGGAGAGGGGGAAGGGAAGGGGGGAGAGGGAAGGGGAGAAAACAGTCTCAGGAGTGCCCCAGCCTTTTCTTCTTTTTTTATTCCTGGGACAGTTTGTTACTGCTGGTG
The DNA here is from genome assembly GCA_013400215.1 of Cisticola juncidis. Lineage (NCBI taxonomy): Eukaryota > Metazoa > Chordata > Aves > Passeriformes > Cisticolidae > Cisticola > Cisticola juncidis. The sequence goes on along the minus strand of VXBR01009551.1, from coordinate 202,943 downwards.
TCAAGCGTAGAGGTGTCACCTCCCAGTGCAAGCTGATGCCACTGGTGATGGCTGTAAATGTACCAGAAGGTGATGTGTGTGCTCATAGATAACCATGTCTGGGCTGAGACAATTCACCAGCCTCTGCAGCTGGGTGATACACTGGGCAAAAATTCTCTGACCCACACACTGCTGCCTCATGCTGCTCATCACTGCAATGTCCTTTGTCTTAATGGTTATTACATTGTCTGGACATTTGAACTGCACTGAACTCTGGATCCTTGGGGTGAAAAAAAAAATGGTAAGGGTATCTTACTAGAAAAACCTTAAAGGGTTTTTCTTAAAGAAACCTTGTTATATTGTTCAATCTGCCTCCCTGTAAAGGGAGATGTGCTCACTGCAGCAAATGTGATCGTACTCACAGTTTTAAATGTCTCAAATAATTGTGCTTTCACATTTCCCTTACAAGACTATTCAACACTTCCAAGTAGCTCAAGCTTTTCCTGGCATTCTGTCTAAATATTCCCTTCTTAATCTCATCTCATTACCTCCTAAGTAATTGTATTCTGTCCTTGGGGTCCATTCACTTTACACATTTACAGACTGCTACCCGGTTCCCCTGAGTGTAAGCCTCACTCTGAGGCAAATGACACATTTTTACATTTGAAATCTTTCCTTCAAACTATCCACAATTACTTTTGTAATCTCTCATTCTAAGGTGTTCTCTACAGATAAGTGAGAAGATAAATTTCTGACTTCAGAGGCTTGCAACCTTTTCTGCCTTCTTCCCCCCTCCTTTGAGCTCTTGTCCCACACATATTCATGTGAATGCTCCTTTGAACTCAAACACACTTTAAATGCCTTGAGGTTGTGAGGCTGGGATCAATGCACAAAGTAGAAACAAAAAGGAAATGGAAAGTAAAATACGGTGGGGAAAAAATTCTCCAAAACTCAAAAGGCCTGTAGTCTGTTGTTAAGGGAGATTTTTCAAGCCTTTAATAGTCTGTGGCTAGTTTCCATTTTTCAGATGTAGTAAGTTAAAAGTATTCTTTTTCCTTTTTTTTTTTTTTTTTTTTTGTATTTCCACTTTATAGAACAAACTCTAATAATTCTTCTTCATTTATTGCCTTTTTTTTCATCCAATTCTGAAAATAGTTCTTCTCCCTTCTTCTCTTACCTAAGATTGTCTGTGACATGCTTACATGATTGTAAGTGATTTATCTTTCTGGTCTTATTTTCATCTTCCCTGAATGGCTTCCAGTTCACTGTGAATTATTTGATAGTATGGCAAAATATAATCTATGCTTGCCATTTCCCTGGCTTTCTAGCAAATGTTTTTCTGGATATGAATTATGGACATACTAAAAAGGGATGTTGTATGGTCATGGTGTCCATCCAGCTCCCTACAGGCTTGGGACAGCAGGGTTGTCTTTGCAGGAATGCTGTCAGGGATATTTCTTGTTTCTGCCTCAGTCTGGAAAGGACTGGGTTGAGTTGCAAGCATGCTGGCTGGTCAGTGTGGCTGACAATCCTGGGACAAGTTCTGCTTTCCAGACACTGCTTAGAACCCATCCTTCCTGGGAGGTGCAGACTAAGCCCAAACACTTGAAGCTCACTGTGGACCTAATGAAGAGCTAGGGAATTCTCTCTCTCACCTTGCTCGGCTAAGCTTCTGTTTGCCTAGAAATGACTGCTTAAAAATTATCTTGGTTATGACTAGACATTGCAGGAGTGCTTGAGATGGATCAAAATATTTTGGAAGACTGGAAGTATCTTAATATAGGCATAGAATACAAGGCATATATTTTGCTATTCATATACAATTTTACATTTTTAAAATCCTTGAATATCTGGAATTATCATGTGGATATGATCTAGCAGCCCTGTTTTCCTATCTTTGTTGGGCAAAGAAAACAAGAGCAAAAGAAAATTATGTGCATCCTGAAAGAGTGCAATCTCTGTTATGGTAAACATTTGTTGCATTCAAGGTGAATGCCACATACAGTTCTCTATTTTGTTTTAAATGTGGCTGGTCACCCATTCAAGTAATGCCAAAGGGTAATTTCAGTTAAATACTTTACATGAGCCAGTGCAGTCCAGCTAAAACCTGTGTGGTTGCACAAGTTTTCATGTGGAAAACACTGGGCCAACTAAATCTGAAGGCATTTTAGGTTGGTTTGGGTCTCAGGTGCTGTGGACTTGTGACTGCTGCTGTGCATTACTGTAACAGTCACAAGGTGAAGCTCCTGCTGATTTCCAGCCTGGGCTCACTTGCCAGCTTGACAGGGATGTCGTGGGGAAGTCTGACCCCAATGCTGTTCCCGTTGCCTGTGGTGGAGACGTGGAGTCTGTGAGCAGCGGTGTGAGATGCTGTCAGTCTCAGAAGGAATCTGCTGTGATGATGCCTTCCTGCCCGTTTCCAGCCTGGTCTGCAGCTCAGCTTGGTGCCCGCACACGGCAGCATCGGCGGCAGGGACTGCCCGGGGCTGCAGGAGCCGAGCGGGGCTGAGACCCGCACCAGCCCATTGCGTGACGGCCCTCGCAGCCCCAGCTCGCCTGGGAGGAGCAGCGGGGCAAGGGGAGCTCCCGGGAGGGCCTGGGGCTTCTTCTGGAAGTAATGGAAGCAGAAACGCCGCCGGCACTGCGGGAAGCAGCTCCCCCAGACCCAGTGGGGCTGCGCTATTTTACATCGACTGAGGATTTAGTCTTGTGCTGGAAGTACTTCCTTAAGCTGAACGAGAGCAGCGCTGCTAAATGCCTTCCTGTTTAAATGATGAACTCAGCGGCTGAAAGAATATAAAATATTTATGATATGGAGGAAGCAAACGCAGTTGCTAAAAGGAAGCACAGTTGAAATAAGGATACAGAGGGAACCTGAGTCTTTCCCTCTTTCCTTTGCCCAAGCCCAGCCTTACTTGCCCTGACATGACGGGGTAACTCCACTGCTTCACTTTGATTTATACCAGAGCGACTGCCATCAAAACTCAACTTTTTTGTTCAACTGTTTAACAACAGATTTTTAACCCTTTTAAACATAAATGATGAATAAAGAGATTGGGAAATTCCTCTCCACGACTTCTTGCCCAACCTAGGGGTTCTTTGGCCACCAGCAACTGCCTCTCTCCCTGGCAAACCCTTAGCTATGTCCATGGTTTTACATCAGGCCTCTCCAGTGGGTAAGTGGAGGCTTTTGCCACTGGAAAAGCTCTGCAGCCTCTGTCCTGTAGCCTACTAGTGTCAGCCCTGTTGTCTGGTTCTCTAGCAAACAGTATGAATACTTCTGAGTATGTGCCTTTGTGAAATCCACCCTCCCCAAATAACTTAAAAATCGTCTAAAAAACCTCCAAACACACCCAAACTCAAACAACTCCATGGGGCAGAGGCAGTGCTGCAGCAGTATCCATAGCAGGGTGTTGGTCAGGACGTGCCACGTCACCTGCATCACCAGAAGTGAAGGATACTCTGTGTGCTCGTAATTCCAGCTACCACTAAGCCACAAAAGTCAATCATTTTAGAGTTTACAATTACTGTTTCATATTTCCATGCCTTAAGGCATTTAAAAAGCTCTGCCTAGCTCTCCTGGCTTCTGTTGAAAGCAGAAAGCATTGGACTGGCCATGTACCGTGCAAACACGTCAGACCATGCTCTCCAGTCTGTTTTGGTGGAGCCTTTGGTACACAGGGAGTGGCACAGTTAGCTCCAAATCACATCATGTGCAGCCTTACTTTCACAGGCTTTATTTTTAGTTAATTTTTAGCATGTATTATTACTACTTTTTACATAAATCAAGTAGAAAGCAAATCAAATAAATTGTTTTTCAAGCCCACAAAACCATCTTTCTGCTCTCTTTACTATTTCATGGGGCTGTTAATAGTGAAAGACTATGACAATGACTAAACCAGACAGCTGCAATATAGGAATTTTTACAGGTTTTCCAAGGTTTCTGATATTCAGGGATTTCAGATGGGGTTTCAGAATTCCCTTGCAAAGAATTCTGCTTGGAAGCTCCTTTGAGGAATAGACCAGCTTATACAAAAGTATAATTGTTGAAACAATTCTTTTTAAGTATATATATATAAATCCATATTTCTTCATGCCACTGGGTGTATGTCTGCACCTCATTGGCATGGTATAACTCAGAGAAAGGCTACAGCAAGAAAACAAAAGTTTGTGTAGGGATGCCCACACAGCCCCTACTCTTGAAAACCACGCAGAGTGACAGTGCAGGAAGATGCCAAGGGTACCCACACCTGGGAGATGTGCATCTGAGCCCAGGGACCATCCTCACTGGCATGTGCTCACTGGTGTGTGCTTTGTCATGTTCTGTGGGGTGAACTTGTAATCCAAACAGTGGGCAGGTGTACACAAAAAATGTGTGTTTGTGCAACCAAGACTGTCCTGGGTTAGCTGTACAAGGGGTGTTAGAAGTCTGCAGGTGTTTGCTGATATTTTGTGCAATTTGTCTGCTGTATCACTGACATCGATCCTGAAGTAATTCAGTCATTGCCAGTTAATTATGCATAGTTTATAAAAAAATAAGGTACTTTGGTTCTGATTTATTGTAAACCACATGAGCTGACCATTTTTTTTCCTGTGGCAGGTGTACATTTTGTGTAATTTTGGGCAGAAAATACCTCCTCTTTTCTAATTACACTTATTATTCATATAAGATGAGAGGAGAACTATTTACAAATGTAGGGCAAAGCAAATTTTACATCCATTTTCCCTGCCTTACTAAACACTGTCATTTAGATAAATGAAGTAAAATGGATACACGCTTTCCCTGAGGTTAATTTTTTGATGCAGCTACTGCATTAGAAATTCTGTCACTGACACCACCACTGTGCAACTGGTACAGTTCCTGTTAACCAGATCAGCCAGTACCTGGCAATTTAAGGGAGTGCAGACACAGAGTGACACAGACGGCTTACTGTCATCCAGACCCTCTGTCCCTTGTGGAAGAGCTCAGGCTTTACCCAATCCAACCACTACAAGCAGTTAATTGCAAAAGTAAATAGGTGACAAATGGGGAAATATAACCAGATGCCACAATAACAAGAAACTGTGCCATGCAGATATTTTGTCTCTTGAAGAGTAAGAGATTTGTAATGAATCATTTAGTCTTCATTTTCCACAACCATTTCCACACACTGCTTACCTGGTCTATTTAAAGCATTCTTTCAAGCAGATGAGAACCTGGTTTTGATAAATGCCTAGTTTTAATTCTACAAGAAATATAACGTGTATAGGTAGTATGTCCATACTTTGTCCCTTTTAATACAATTTTTAAAGCTGTAGAAAAAGGAATTTCTTTGCCCAGTTTGGTCTACAATCTCATTAGACAGCTATCAATTGAAATAAAATGAATGGGTGCATCTATCATATTAAAAAATGATAATAAAAACCTAGGCAGATTTTGAACTTGTATCTGAATTTCTTGTTATTGTTGATGATGATGTGTTTTTATTTTACTTTCTATGAGCAAAGGCATTTGCAAAGGAGATGGTCCTAAGTTGGGCATCTGGGTCTTTTATGTTGGAGGTGGGTATGAGGTTATTTGTGAGAGGACAAAACCATCCTTTTTGAGCAATAGTTTTCTAAGATGTAGGAAATTATGCTTAGAGATCAGAAAGTGATTTTCCCAGTGGAAGGGTTACAGAGCCATAAAATATCTTCAGGATATTCATAACAAAAGCAGAAAAGTATGTGAATAATGAGGAAGCAAAGTCTTCTGACAAAATTATTTAATACAGTCAAAGCTAAAGTTCATTTCAAAGGTCCATCAGAATGTCATAATCATAACAGATTTAACAATAAAATGGAAGATGGAGCTAAAGGTCAGTGCATGCAAACTAAGACTCATAGGCCAGAACATATTTAATATGCAGTGATAGGGTATAAATTATGTCTACTAAAGAGGAATTTCTTGAAGTCCCTGTCGTTGTTTCCCAAAAAATCCCACCAGCTCAGTGACCAGTGATGGGGGGAAGAGAGGAGGGGCAGGGTTAGAGTGGCAGAAATGTACATCAGAGTGATAGAAATTACTAAGAAAGGAATTGGTAAATAGAAAAAAAATGTTATGCTATCATGCTGATCTCTGATGCACTCTTCACTCTGATCACTGCACAAAAGGGTATAGGACAACTGAAAAAGAGAAAAGAAAATGTCACCAGCATGCTAATACCTATGGAGTTGCTTCCAGCCAATGAAAAACTACTGGGGAAAAAATTCAGGGAAAGTGTTTCTTTACTTGGAAAAGGAAAGACGAACAGGGCTACAAGAGAGAAATATAAAATCATAACTAATATGGAGGACAGGGAAAAAATGGGAATATTCACCTTTTTTCACCTGAGCTTTAGAGGCACTCTGTGAAAATTGAATCACAGAATCACAGAATTAATTAGGTTGGAAAACACCTCTGAGATCATCAAGTTTAACATATGACTGAACATCAGAATTTCAAGACCAGGGCACTGAGTGCCACAGCCAGTCTTTCCTCAAACACCTCCAGGGACAGTGATTCCCACACCTGAAGGTAAGTTTCAAATTGGAAAAAAAAATTTATGCAGCTCTGAATACAACATGGAATTTTTTGCTGTCAGATGGTGTCAAGGAAAAATGTACACATGGATTCAAATGGAATTCTTTAGATTATTCAGAAATAAATCTCTTGATAGCTATTAACTGTAACACCTTGAATGCAACCTTAATGCAGAAAGGCCCCTAAGCCATCAACATCCAGAAGCTGGGAAGGATCACCGTGTACTTGCTGTGTGTCTTTTACTCTCTCATTTTTTTGAGCTCTGGGAAAGACTAGAGAAACAGAAAGATATGCATAGCTTTAAGAAAGGATCACATTGAATTATGTTCCTATATTTATTGTACTTCCTTGGCAGAAAAGTGGGAGCTGAAAGGATGGAAAAATCCTTTTAAGATGCAGGTGTTTGAAGAGATTCTTTGGGCCAAGTTTGACCTCAGGGATTTTTTCAGTCTTATCATGGTCCAGATGTCAAGGGGATGAGGGTGTCTCCCCCCTCACTTCTAGTGCTGCAGATCATCCCTAAGTAAGTATTATCTCTGAAATTTCTTAGCCATTGGTGACTTAAAAGCACAAACCCATTGACAACTAAGTGTGACTTAGTGATTTACCACCTGCATGTCATGCTCAGATATCTGTTGCAACAAGTCTGCTGCCACTGACACAGAATGAATTCTCTAAAGAGCTGCTTTCCTCCATAAAAACTCAGTTTTGTTTCTTCTGTCAGTCTGCACCAAAAGCAGTTAATCCCCACCCCACAATACCACATGCTTGCCCATGGCTTTGTTGCGTGTCCCACATAAATTGATAGCAGTTTCTTATTGTAGACAAAACATTTACGATTATCTCATTTGTCCTAGCAACAAAAATAATCATGTATATTCAACCTGTCATACAAAATGGTCTGAAAATGCTTTACAGATACTAAAAAAAAAAATAAAAAATCCAGAAGATCTGTATGAGAAGACAAAAGAAAACAAATAGGTCTTCCTTGGTTTTTCCTCTGGAATTTCAAAGCATACCACACTTCTTTCCAAACCACATTTTATTCTTTTCAAAGTATTTGGAAGACCCAAAATGACATGTTTCTTCTGGATGTGATATTGCTTTTATAAGGATTTACTTGCTATCATTTTTTCTTTTGCCTGATCTTTTAAGGTTTGGAAATTCACCCTACTTACCCTACACTGAAATCTAATGAAAACCTAATATAATAAAAAATTGTTAGAGCCTAGAATACTCAGTCACATATTTAGAACGTTTCTAATGCCAGCTTTTCTCTGATACTGTATTTTTTAAAAGTTTCAGTGCACAGATGGTAGTGAGATACACTCTTTCTGAAGTCAACTATATAAATTCATTCATCAATACAGAATACTAATACAGGTGCAGAAATACAAAATGTGAATATGGAAAATCTGCTTATTTCATACATAAGTTTTGAGTACTGTAATTTTAAGGTTTTTTCCCCTTAGAGGAGTTCATAAGACCATGAAGGCAGCCTATATTTCAAATAATTGCTACCTTACTCTCTACTTGCTTGTGGCTTTATGTACTTCCTATAGCAAGGACCATTTATGCATGTCCTATAGCAAGGACTGCTGGGGAGCTGCAATGTCTCAAGGATCTGCTGTTAGTGGCATGGAGCAGAGCCAAATATGTGCCTGTCTCTGCTCTGCATCACCATTCCTTACCCCTGATATTTCCATACATCACCTGGAAAGAGGTCCTGCCAAAAGCCATGGCTGGGGCCATGGGGAGAGGTGGGCAGGAGGCTTCCCAGGCTCTGCTCACCTACACAGGCTAAGACTCAGTGCCCTTTTCCTGAACTGGAGAGTGCTTTCTTGCTTGTTCAAACATTTTTTATTCTGTCTTGTCATTTGCAGCTGCATTACACATTCCTATTTACCTTCATTACATTCCTCTCCTGCTCCAGCAAATCCTCTTTTTCTGTAACCGAGAAAAGAAAAACAAAATTAATTTTACTGTTTTGAAAAAAGTCCTTAGATAATTTAAAAATGTTGAAATAAAATATTTTAAACCAATTCAAGATTTTTGCTTTTCCTTTTCATCCAGAACTGGTTGTTGAGTTTGCTCAAAATTAGAAATACTTTTGGTCTTCTCCAACAGTCAGTATTTGCTGTATTTACTGTGGAAAAATCCCGTGCTAATCTCACCCTTAGCACTGATTATGCATGGCATGACAGGTGACTTCTTCAAACGGAAATACACTTCACTTCCTAAAGTACTGGTAGAAATGGAATAGTTTAAAAATCTAATCTCTTGTCACTTTAGCCTGGTAAATGTCCCAGTGTCTTCAGAGGCCTCTGAAAGAAAGCCTTGCATATTTCTTTCCTTTTGCTGTGAGCCTTTCAAATGAAAAGGTTAAATTGATTCCAGTATGATACAGATTATGTGTCTTGTATGTAAACCACATATTTTTAATATGTTTAATGGAAATATTTCTTATACAAGTGAATTGATTTTTGAGCCACGACTTACTCAAGAAGAAAGGTTAAGAGAGACAAAATTTGCATCTTTCAAATATCAGTGAAAATGTGTACTGCTGTAAAAATTTAATTCCATGTCTTGCATTTCATACAAGAACATTCAGATATGGTAATTCAGAACTAACTCAGAAAAGAGAAGATAAAAAATTATGTTGTAAGTGTTGTGAACAGACAATCAGGGAGGGGGGAAGGTAGTTCAAACAAAACAAATTTCTCATAAAATATACCTATGGGTACATAAGTATCTTAGGCTGTTGTTGGAAAAAATGTGTTGCAAACCCATAAATATTTTCAGCTTTGATAGGAAGCCAAAATCTTTTTATGCAGGAACGTCCATGCAATGTGGTAACTGAAGATCAAACACTTCATCTCTTTAACAGATGCCTTCCAACTTGGAATAATCTATGATTCTATGGTCTTGTATAGTCTGGTCTCACCAGCTAGACTGCATCGTCCCATGATTTGAAATAATTTTGTTTTCTTATTCCCTGTCAGCAAAGGATTATAAATGCTTTCCAATCTTAATTTTAAGTAATCAGATAACAGACAGAGTGGAATCAATATGATGTGTATGAGATTCTATTTCACTGAGTTATTGTTTTTATTATTTAAATGTGAGGTTTCTGTTAACCATAATCCAAAATCTAGTCAAGATAAAAAGACTTTTTCAACTGCCTATTTTTTTGCAAACCGTTTTAGCAAAATTACGCCATTGCTTCTAGCTATTAGTTTGGCTTTTCACTTTATCATTCTAGCAATGTATGACATCTTGTTCAGTTCTTTGACCATACCAGAGAAAGAGTACAAGAAAGCCCCAAAATCTAGAAAACATGGAAAATTTAATTAAGTATTTATGTGAGAATTGGTTCATTTATAGATGAATGGATCATGACCCAAAATTTCATGAGAAAGAAACTTCGCAGAAGAAAATTTAGGATTATAAACAAGGAATGTATTTCTAGCAGTAAAAGTAACTGAACATTGGAAGAACTTACTTTCAAAAGGAATTCAGCTTTTTGAAGTCTTTATTTCATGGAATCCTATAATGGTTTGGGTCAGAGGGTACCTTAGTGACTATTTCTTTCCAACTCCACTGCCATGGGCAGAGACGCCTTCCACATGTTCAGGTTGTTTAAATCCCCTACCAACCTCTTCCAGGGATGGTGCATCCACAGCTTCTCTGGACAACCAATGGCAGTGACTCACCACCCTCACAGGGAAGAATTTCTTCCTAATATCTAATCTCAATCTTCCATTGTGAAGCTGTTCCCCTTGCCCTGTCATTCCATGCCTACATGAAAAGTCCCTCTACCACTCTCTTGTAGGCCCCTTCTGGTACTGGAAAGCTGCTCTAAGGCCTCCTCAGCGTGTTCTCTTTGTCAAGGTTAAACAACCCCAGCTCTCTCANCTTCCTAATATCTAATCTCAATCTTCCATTGTGAAGCTGTTCCCCTTGCCCTGTCATTCCATGCCTACATGAAAAGTCCCTCTACCACTCTCTTGTAGGCCCCTTCTGGTACTGGAAAGCTGCTCTAAGGCCTCCTCAGCGTGTTCTCTTTGTCAAGGTTAAACAACCCCAGCTCTCTCAGCCTGTCTTCATAGTAGCCCTCCTTTGGACTAGCTCTAAAAGGTCCATCATTTTCTTTAGTTGAGAGCTCCAGAGCTGGATGCAGCACTCCAGGTGGCATCTCAGCAGACTAGAGGGGCAGAATTCCCACATTTGCCCTGCTGCCCATGCTGCTTTGGATGCAGCCCAGGACACACACTGACAGATCACATCAAGTTTCGCACCAACTAATAGCCTCAACTCTTTCTCCTCAGTGATGCCCTCAATCCATTCTCCTCTCAGACTGTATTTCAGATTATTCCAGCCCAGGTGCAGGTCCTTGCACTTGGCCTTGTTGGACATGATGAGATTCATAGGGAGCCACCTCTCAAACCTGTCCCCTGGATGGCTTCCCTTCCCTCCAGCAAGTTGACAGCATCACACAGCTTGGTGTCAGCAAACTTGCTGAGAGTGCACTCAAACCCAGTGTCCATGTCACTGACAAAGAGGATGAATGTCCCTGGTTCCAGTACTGATCCCCGAGGAACACCACTCCTCCACTTGGCAGATGAGCCACAGTTCAAACCCTACAGCCTACCGTCAGTTCCTTATTCACTGAGAGCTCAACCCACCTCTCTAGAGACAAGGATGTTATGTGGAACAGAGTCAAATGTTTTGCATAGGTGCAGGTATATGACTCCAGTTGCTCTTCCCTTATCCCATTCTATCACCCTGTTCTAGAAGGCCACCGGATTTTTCAGGCACATTTTGCCCTTAGTAAAGCCATGTTGGCTGTCACCACTCACCTCCTTAATATTCTTGCACATTAGCATAGTTTCCAGGATGATTTGCTCCATGATCTTTCTGGGCACTCAGGTGAGACTCAGTGTCCTGTAGTTCCCTGGGTATTCCTTCTTTTCATTTTAAAAAATGGGATTTATATTTCCCCTTTTCCAGTTGGTGGGAACTTTGCTGGAGTGTCACAACTACTTAGATGATGAAAAGGGAAGGGCTTGGTCACTTCTTCTTCCAGCTGTCTTGGGATTCACAGATGCACCTCATCAGGCCCCACAGACTTGGTCACCTTGAGGTTCCTTAGATGTCCTTGAACATGACTTTTTCCCACAGCAGGTGGTTCTCCCTTCTCCCAATACCTGCCTTTGTCTTCTGAGATTTGGATGGTGTGGCTGGAGCACCTGTCAGTGAAGACCAAGGGAANNAAAAAAAAAGGTGAGTACCTCAACCTTCTTTGTATCTTTGTATCCCAGGTAATCAGGTCTCCCATTTCCTTTGGGAGAGGCCCTATGTTTCCCCTACTCTTCCTTTTATCAGCAGCATACCTATAGAAGCTTTTCTTGTTGCCCTTAATGTCCCTGGCCAGATTGAATTCTATTGGGGCACTAACTTTCCCAACTGATCCTTGAACACTCACACAAATTCTCTGTGTTCCTCTCAGGCTACCTGTCCTTATTTCCACCTTCTGTAGGTTTCCTTTTGTGCCTGTGCTTGTCCAGGATCTTGCTCTTTTTTCATCCTTGCAGATCTCCTGGAGATTTTGCCTTCCTCTTTGTTGGGATGCATTGCTCCCAAGCTTGGAGAACACAGGTTAGGGTCTGTGGTGTGCTCTAGAGCATATGACCAGGTGAGGACTGAGTGGGGAGGGCTGTAAGGAAGAGGAGGATAGACTGGGATGATCCTGCATGCACTTGATTTACTCATGAGCCATAATACCAATGCACATTCATTACCAGTACACAGATTTTTTTTTTTTTTTTAGGGTAGAATAAAGATATGAGGAAAAGAGATCAGAGTATCATGAGCACTGGAAAGGTTGGGAACAGTCCAGATTTCAAAGAGATGCTTAACTGCATTCTTCAAATATCTCTGTTAAACCCAGTTACACATGACAGAGAAATGGTATACTCATTGTCCTGGGATCATTTCTAACTGGAACCCAGCCAGACCTTTTTAAGCAGAAAGGAAGGCAGGGGCACAGTCCTGTCATTAAATGTCCTTGTCATTTTATCTTCATTCCTCTGATTCATTGCAGATGGTGCTTTGGAAAATGTTTTAGTGCCTTTCTCGCTTCAATTACCATCAGTTCACACTCAGTTCATAATGGCAGAATAATTGAGTAGGGTACTGGTTCACAATCCTTGTGGATCTTTTTGACATTTACTCGTGGTTCTTCTAGTTCTTTATCTAAATCAGAAAATATTTGAAGGTTTGAAAAAAGTACAAAGACTGATTTCTTGGGTAACTTTATCTCAACATTAGATTAACATTTTATGGACTAAAATGACATGTCCTAAGCAAAAAAAAAAAAATAGTAACTATGAGATATATGACTCAATAGAAATTCAGCACAGTCTAATTCACATTTTTTTAATAGCAAAGTCAAGTTAATAAAACACAATAGCAATGCCCAATACCATTATAACAGTGCCATTAGATAAACTCTAGATGCATAAATTATAGTGAATAGTAAAGTCAACCAAGCATTTATTGCTTGGGATTCCTTGTCCATCATTTATTAATTTATTATTGATACATTAATACCTTAATTAGAGAGGTTTCTGGTTTTATAAGTATTGTCATTCTAATTAAAGAATGATTAGAGAATTAAAAAATTATGATCTTTATAATACTTCACAGACATGGTGGTGGTATGCAGCTAGTGTGATTCTACTGTGTAATGTAGTTCACTGACCATGATAAAATATTAGATTAGCTATGCCAATAAATTCAAATGTTCATAATAATTTAAAACTAGGTAAGAAAAATGTGGTGTTAACATTTTCAGAAGCATTGTACTTGTTCTTCTATAATAATATTTCTAAATAGACACCGAAATGTTGATTCCTACAGAGAATTGGAAATGGTAATTGCACAGTATGGTGATCTGGCAGTCTGTCTAGAAACAACTCAAGAGAGAAATAATCATGCAAGACTTCAGAGCTAGAGCGTCAAAATCTGAATTAATTTCTGATTCTGATAGACATTTATTTGCCGGCTTAAGGAAATAATAGCAAAAGGTTTTTTCTGTGTTTAGTTTGAAATAATCTAAATGGTTGGATTTGTTATATCTGTGCTTGCAAACACTAATATTATTCCTCCTAAAACTAAGCAAGAAAAATCACCAAAACGTGCCAGACCAACCATCAACAAAGAGAAATGTTCAAACACAATTTATATTTTTTTGAAGATGGTTCAGGTAAGCTTTTCCTTTTGCTACACAGATTTGTGGTTGGATACCTGGATTCCTTTTTCACTGTCACACGTGCTCTTGAGAGCAGAATGAGATGGTGTGGTGTTACCTTAGTTCTAAAGACTTTTTAAGCCTTCTGTTAAGTTCTTCATATTGGAGTCAGAATTGTTACCTTATCATACTTTCTCCTGTAAACCCTAGCCATGTTTTGCTAACTGTCAATCATCTTTCTCCTCCCACCTAGAAATATGTAAACAATGAAAGACAGTTAGCAAAACATGGCCAGGGTTTACAGGAGAAAGTATGATAAGGTAACAATTCTGACTCCAATATGAAGAACTTAACAGAAGGCTTAAAAAGTCTTTAGAACTAAGGTAACAGTGTGACTTATTAAGTGCTTGATTCTCATAACAGCAAGAAATTCACTTTCCATTTTTTCCTGTTCTTTTTCTCACTGCCCTTTGGCAAAACCCCTCAGGATAGTTAGAGAAACAGGGCTTTTTCTTATTTGGGGTGTGCAAGCCTTTTAGGACTAAACAGACTGCTCTGACAACATTTGCATTGGCAGTGGACAGAAAGAGAGTGCTTCTGACCAATAAATAGTCTGAATATCATCTATTCATGGTGTTCTCTTTGCCTTCAGGGTCACAGACAAGACAACCAGCCTTGCCTGAACCCCCCCTATCCTTGCCCTGCTTTGGCTGGGGAGAACATGGGTTCTGTCTCCTGTTCATCTTGAGCCCGTGCCTGATCCACAGGCCCTGCAGTGGTATCACACCAAGAAGATGCTGTTCACACATTCTGAAGTGTCTTTCCAACATTGCATATTTCCTTTGGTGTCCTCACCCAACCCCAAGAAAAAAGGAGCCTGATTGGGTCCTGACCTCAGGCTTTGCCTCAAAAGCTGTGCAGGACAGAGGGGCCTTTTTCTTACCCCCTTAAGGTGACACCAGACAAGTTTACCAGGTGTTGAGTACTGTGGCACTGAAAGGCACGGCATCCAGGCACCACCGACAAATAATTAATTCCTCTCACTGCATTTGGCTTTATTACGTTTGTGAATGTAGGAACCATCATCCAGCCATATCTTGAGAAAACGCCTGAAGGATTCAGGATGTCATTCTGCTTTCTCTGCATCACTTCCATTTCCTCTCATGGCACCCATTGTTGTACAGATACTTTCCTCCTAATCTTTTAAAGCCACTTCTAGGGTGCTTTCCCATTCTCTCTCCACTGTCTCAGTTCCTGAACTATTTCACACCCAAGGGTTTTGTAGAGAATTCAACTTTGCCCCTGAGTTTTCTTGAGATACTTTTAAGCCTGAGGAATTTGGGATAGGTCTGGGTACAAGAAACAGAAATGTTCTTCCCAGATAGGAGACAGGACATCAGCTGCGATCACGTAACCCAGTTGCTTAATAATTTCACCTGGTTTTAGATATCTCATCTCTTGGAGAATAAGCTGCTCTCATACTGTGGAGATCTTTTGCACGAAACCACCAGATTTCAAACAGAATTCCTTTTCTGCAGCATTCATTACATCATCAGGGTCCTCGCTGTCTGGATTGCAAGTTGGATGAGACTGGATTTTTTTCTTTTTTTTAGTTTTCATTTCCCTGCCTCATACTTATGCCTAAAAATTCTCCAGGGGCAGAAAACATCTACAAGACTTTAATGAGGAGAGGAGAGTAGTCTTGGATGGAGCAAATATTTCCTAACCTAATGTTTAAATGTTTGACCTAATACTCAAAATTAGGTAGAGAATTGGGTAGAAAAAATGTGTCTCTATAAACTAAAAGTATTTCAGTCTCTTTCCCTTTGAATGCTGGAAGAATATCAAGGGGCGGGGGAGGTGATCAGAGGAAAAGGCCTTTTTTTTACGATGGTCATACTGTATTTTTTGTGTTAATTCTGTTTGTTCCAAAAATCAATTTTGCAGGGAATCTGATATTTTAATTCTATATTTATCTGAGCTTGATGTTTACCAATAGCTTGTTGTGCTCATCTTGAGAATTTGCTCATGCTCTTAACTACTGCTTGTATACCATCGTCTTGTTTCATATATCCTTTTCTCAAAGTGTCTATTATTATAGCATGAGGCAGGCTGGTTTTTTTTCCCCTTCAGCTGTATAATATGCGTATAACTATAATTACTCTTAATATACATGAATAACTTTTTAAAATATAATCTCAGAGACAATTTTGAATGCCTTTGTTTGAGTTTTTAACAAAAGAAAATAAATATATGTAGTGAAACAGTGCTGCACCCTTTACCAAAAGGTAAATGTACAAAGAGGCTGTATGTTGAATGTGTAATGCACTACCGTGAAGGAACCAACACCAAAGAAATATTCATATTCTCCATGAAGTGATACCACCTGTGCCACTGAGAATGCCATGGAAAATATGGTGATTCGGTTACTGGACCAGGCCACATATTTTCAAAAGAATAATTTAATTCATGTGAATGTTCTCAGAGAAGTTCCTTGTACAACACACCTGCCTAAAGTTGCTCCCACTCAGAAATTCTCGAGCGATTACGCCGGCAGTTTTTAATGAGCTATTCATAGAAAAACTCCTAGCTGAAATATGAGGTTTAAACATTCTGCTGGTCTTTGAAGGAACCCAAATTCTTCTAAAAGCTCCTTGGCCCATGTATAGAATTACTGATAGGAAAAAAAAAGAAGGTGGTAGACACATTATGCACAGATTTTTCAGAAAGAGTATTCCATTGACATATAGAGAATATACTGGCTAAGCCCTCTCCTACAGTGAGAAAAAACTGTTTCCCTGTGACTTTTTGTAGTTATTATCAGCTTCACCTTGGGAGTCCAAGTTATTCTTTAATACTTCTCCAATTTGCTTCTTTTCAAAGGTGGAGGAAGGATGGAATGAAGGAGATTACTTTTGATATTTATGTTATTTTTATTGCACATGTGATTGTGTCAAGCTGTAAATTCCTTGCTAAATTTTTTAAATCCCTCTGATGTCTGACAAGGAGTTGGAAAAATATAAATGTTACATTTTATGGTTTTTTTCCGTGTTACTATAGTCTGCAGTTCTATTATAAACTGTCATCTGTAATATAATCAAAGGAAAATTGGTAGGAAACCTTATTGTAGTCCAAGGAACATTCCTTTTTACATGAATTCACTGACTTTAATAGGATTTAGACTGTCTGGCTCAATCTGGAACTTTCAGAAAACTTTAGGAAAGATTGAGTCAGAGAAGAACTGGCTTGTTTATGGGATGTCCACGAAACTTACCTTGATTTACAGTGATGTATAATGTCAAAAAAGTCACTTTCCCATTGAGTCAGAGCCTTTCAATCATTACAAATGTGTCTATGTCATCCCTAGTGCAACACTTGTATGGTTCTCATTGCTGACTGACACCACCGTCAGTTTCTAGCCGAAAAAGCTAGAAGCAAATGAAGAGTTGCAAAGGGTTGCTTGGCCTCTTCCTTTCTCTTTGCTTTCCTGTCACTGTTTTTTTTCCTGGACACAGCTTGCATTTGTACTGACAGCAGCATGAGGGAGAGTTTGCCCTGGGCCAGGCGAGACAGGATGGCTCGAATAAGGAACAAAGCTGTTGTCTTTGCATGGGGAACATGCAGTTTTCTAGCTGGAAAGAAGCTCCTTACCCAAGAGCTGTGCCCTGTTCTGGCAAGACTGACCCCGTCTGGATGGTGCAGGACACCAGGACTTGCTTTTCCCGGGAGTGCTGGGATTTGAACTTCTTCCAAGGGCCCAAACCCAACCAGACCATGGACCTCACGACTGAAGAAGGTGCTTGCTCCTGATCTTGCTGCTAGCCAATACGTGGCCACCCATGCAAAAAGCAGAGATTCTGGAACTGGCTGAGTTTTAAGGACCCTTTCAACCAAAACAGTGAGTCCATGACACAGCAGGATGTTCCAGGAACTGCTGTCTTGAATGCACAGGTGTCATTATGGATAAAAACCAAGAACTTTCTAAAAGGGGAGAGAAGAGGGAAAAGCTGGGTTCTGCCTTATCCATCTGAATAACCTGAGCATTCCTCTTGCTTGCAAGCTAACCCAGATTCAACATGCAACATTATGAAGATATTCTAGGAGGACCTGCACAGGGATTTTGGGGAGGTGGGTCCAGGCCTAGTTACAGGGCTCTCATGTCAGCAGTGGGTGCTGTGTTTATGATCCATATGTTCCATATAATGGGGCAAGTGAGATCAGTGAGATGTAGGAGACCACAGAATTACAGAATGAGAGAAGTTGGAAGGCAGCTTGTAAGGTCAGCTAGTCCAAATCCCCTGCTCAAGCAGGGCCAGCTACAGCCAGTTGCCAGGACCATGTCCAGATGGATTTGGAGTATCTCCTAGAACAGAGACCCCACAAGCTCTTTGGGCAACCTACTCCATTTTCCGATCATTTTTGCTGGAAAATTGTCTCCTGATGTTGAGACAGAATCTCCCAAATTTATGTTTGCGCCCATAGCCCCTTGTCACTGGGTTCCACTGACAAGGGCTTGGCTCCACCATCTTCATTCCCTCCCTTCAGGTACTTATACACACTGATAAAATCCAGCTGAGTATCTCTTCTCTAGGCTGGAAAGTTCTAGCTCTCACATTCTTTTTGGCTATGAAAGATCCTCACAGTCCCTGTATCAACTCTGTGGTCCTTCACTGGATTTGCTCTGGTAAATCCCATTCCTATTAGGTGCCCAGGCTTTCAGCCAAAGAGACAGAAACATGACTTCATGGATTGCTCACCTTCTGAATGGGCCTGAATTTCTCATATGTCATGAAGAGAAATCCTGAAGTCTGTCTGGCTGAAATTTCTGTGGGTTTTCAAAGGTACTGGAAGTTTCTCTCCAGTTTCAGGAAACCTTGGTTATTTTAGGCTGATGGAATTCTTCCCCTTTTATTTCCCCTTTTATTTTGCCCACCCAGTACCAGGGACCTACATTTCAGTGAGCCATTGCTCAAGCATGTAATTAGAGAATTAGACTTGTTGGGCTGTGTTTCATGCAAAGTACGAAACAATAGATAACAGATACCAGCCCACAGAGGAGAATCAGGAGGCAAAGAGATAATATTGGTCTGCAGGTTTGGTCTTTCATGTCTGGGTCACTCCCTGAAACTCAGACAGGTTCAGCAGTAGCTGGAGAACACTATTATCAGGTGCTGTGTTTGTTGCTTTCAGAGGTCAGCAAAATCCTGACCCTTAAAATGTTTCTCCATAAACTGCATTTGAAATTGCTGTAGTAGTACAATGAGACTGAGGTCTTTACAGAGTCACTCTGGTTTCAAACAAAAACAATTCTTAAAAATCCCCTTATTAGCATAAAACTAGTGAACAAGGATATTTAAGACAGCAGCACCTTTGAAACTTACTTAGTTTTTAAACTTATTATCAGTGGGACTGAAGCTTAATACCATTTTTATTTATTCAGGTAGTTACCCAGTCCCTCTAAAACTCATATGTATTTTTCTGTTAGCTTTCCCTATGTATTTTTACTCTCAAGATTTTCTTTTCTTGCACTTGGATTTATTGCGCTTCCATTTTTCTTTTAAATAAACATCCTTTGCTTTTCTATTGGCACTAGACTTGCAGTCTCATTCCCATGAATTTATTCCATTATTTCCTTAATTTTTTAGTTCTGCTCCAACTGCTGGTTTCCTAAAGATTTCCATATAAAAGTAATGTATCTATTATATAAATATAGTTTATATGATAGATTGCATGAATAAATTATTTTACATAAAAGTATAAAGTATTTATATAGAATATAATTTATGTAAAGTATTAATGTTTTATAAATGTATAAAGTATACATACAATATGTATACATAGATTATATAAATATAGATAACAATATATTACATACATATAATGACCTAAATTAATTTCCTTACCATTTTTCCTGAGGTCAGCTGCATTGTAGCTAGGCATAAAATTATATTCTCCTTTAAGCCTAATTTTCAGTCTTTCCCTTAACGTGCAACTAGGCCCTTTGCAATATCACTTGCTGCAGTGAAGCTGTCAGGGTGGATCTGGGTTTCTACTCTCATTTTCTCCTTGCCTGGCTTTCTAGAAGGCCAGCAGATGCTTCCAGCTTTCTGGAAGACTGCTGCTGAACACGGGACACACTGAAAGGAGGGGTGTGAAGGGAGGCAGACGTGCACCTCAGGAGTGATGGCTCTCACCATCCCTGTGAGAAGAGCTTGCTGCCACCATCCCTGTGTTCTGTGCCATGTCAGGTCAATGCCCTTGGGTCTCCACGACCAAATGAGGTGCCAGCACTAGGAAAGGTGTGATTCATTTGCTACTTACAGCCCCTGTCTCTGGGTGCTGGGAACAGTCTTTGGGGCAGGATTCATCCCACCCATCTGTAGCTGTTTGTACAGAGGGGGAGCTGTACCTCAGCGGGTCAGAGGAGAAATAAAGGCTCAGTGACAAGATAGAGGCACCTATAGGTAACAAGGGCATCCTGCCTGGTCTCTGGCAGCTGGGAAAGGCTCCACATCTCCTGTGGGCCCAGTGTCATACCTACCAGTCCCATACAGATACCCTGGGTTTCTCAGGGCATTTAATGTGGAACTAGCTACACAAATGCCTTCAGATTCCTTAATGTCACCTAGAACCTGGAATAGCTTGGGAATATACCCCTAGAAATACTGATTCCTTCTCTTTTTCCATCACAGGAGTCTCAACATGGGAATGTCAACAGTGTTCACTTTACCCTGAGCTCTTGAGGCCATTTTCAGCAGAAGGGGTGAAGACCTGCTAGGGCTCCTCACAGCTGGTATGTATACACTCAGCACCAGTGGGAGACCCAGCATCTCCAAATCAGCAGATGGAGGCCAGGCAAGACCCCTGAGGGCACCTGGGGTGGCAATAGATGCTGATAATAAGGCAAATGAATCCTGCTGCCAGCTGCTTTGGGTCTCCAGGCTGCTGTCACTAGATGCCTACTGCCTGTAATGGGAACTTGGGCATTTAGCTCATGTATAGAAATCAAATTGTATTTTAAATTAGAGCTGAATCCCATTTCTAAATTCAGGTGAGACAAATTGACTTAGAATTCAGGGTTAGCTTCTAGCAATCAGCTTTTTGATCTTGCTTTGTTTTTCTCTTTTTCTTGCCACAGCTGGAGCCGTAGCCACAAGCACAGCATTAGGGAGATGGTGGTGATACTGGCTGCTCCTCCTCTGGTGTGCAACAGAGCAAGCAAGAGAGGTTACTGAGCTGTCACCCCTACCAATCCCAGGAAGCATCCTATGCCATGTATAGGAACTTAAGATATGACAAAACATTGTCCTGTGTTACTCCACTTACACTACAATTATGACCTGTTATTCATGTGCCTTTTTCAGAGACACAGGTTTTAAAATGCATTATTGGAGCAGAGTTCCCAAGAGATATTTCCAGGTACTGGTCCTGTAACTGTCTGAAGTGTGTCCACAATATTTCTCTTCTAAACTTCTTGAAACAAGGGAGAAGAGTGACCTTTCCACCACAAAATCTGAACTCTGAAAACATGAAAGCTAAAGCTTAAGGCATCACTACCATATCAATATGAAGATGTGATGTAGCACTGCCAGCAACATCTGCAGAAAAAAAAAAAAAAGGTTGCAACAACTCACACTTCATGAAACATTATAGTGGAAAAGAAAATGTGTTCCAAACCACCTTGAGGTTCTGGAGTTAATTCATCATTAAGCATGAGAGACATGGGCGTTGCAGACTCCTGCATTGTTTCCATCATGGAAAGCCCTTGATTTTGCAGTCTCACAGCATGGAAAGCCACACAATAAGACATCAGTGTGGATATTTTAGTTTGTGCATTTACTAAGTATTCATCACCTACTTAAAATCAAGCAAACTGAACCAAAATGCAACACAGGGCATTAATTTTATAGTGGGCTGCTAACCAAAGACATGCCATGACTCTGATTCCCTTTCTGCACATGGCTCAGCACAAGCAAGTTTTACCACTCATATCAACCAAACTGCATGATCAACACCTGAACTGGGAAAGATAATTATGCTGGCTGCACCGTAGCTGTTACCTTTCATGCTAGTAGTTGTTAATGAGAGGAGTGAGGTTTGAATCGTGGAAACTAAGACAAGGGTACAAACCCCAATTTTTTAAACAAGCTCTGAGATGACCCAATTACATCTCAGACCACTGGGAAGAAAGAAATTAAAGAAAAGAATTGGGCACTTCAGTTTTAGCCAAGCCTACTAGACAGTGTAATTTTTCTCATGGTGTCACAGAATAGTTCTTAAGAGTATGGCAACCTCTGTGACATTACAATAGCAAGAAATCCTAAAAAATACCCATGGCTTGGACAACAAATGATGGAGGGAAAAGTGGACAATGGACACACATGCAGAAACAAAGCAGTCACAGGTGCAGGGCACAAATCTGTGGTTGTCAGTCTATCAGAAGGTGGCTCCTCCTGGGGACCCTGGTCCGATACAGGGTAGATGTGAGATGGATGGATCTCAGATCCACAGAAATGGCTCAGAGGACCATGATCTGGTCCCTACTGCAGGGTGACGTGAGAGCTTGTGTACCACTTGAGTTTCTTACAGCTCAAGCTTTCACTGGCTGAGTAAAGTTTTAGCTGACCTTTTTCTCAACAGGTGGCAAAAACTTCTCCTTCTCTATCTCTCCGGAGCATCTCATGCTCCGGTTCACTTTTAGTTCAGTACAAACTTCTATGCCTGTAAATGGAAAACTACCTGTCAGTAAGGCACATTTCTGTTTTCTGTAATTTCTGATGTATAATAACCCCTCTTCAATCAGGCACACTAGCAATGGAGCATCACTGGCACTCGGAAACCAGAGATTCAAATCTTCTAATTTATTTATCACTTAGTGTTATAACTGCAGTGAGTGTGCTTTTGAACTGTTTCTCTCATCGAAACATTTAATACAGTGAATAATCTCTCCTAAAGAGACTGGAACATCGTGGCAGTTGTTTGACAACTGAGGGGCTGTAGCAACATCCAAAGCATATGTCAAGCCTTGCTCTTCAATTAGTATGCCAAATGGCAGCTCTAAATTTAACGTGAGTTTAGTGCTTAGTCTGGGGATTGACTGGGAAAATATGGTTTGGAAATGTCCACAGATAGGGGAATATAAGGAAATTCCAAAAAAACAAGAAGCAGATGGTGTCCAGAGAGGTCTGGATTTTTCTGCTGTAATAAAAGACGGACAGTTCCCTTGACCACATGGTAGCCATTGGATATGAAAATTCAGGATTTTTGTAATTGAATTACTGGCAAAGAATTACTCAAAGACCTGGGAATTTAAGACACATTATCCAACCCTTAGATTTTCTCCTTTCCTGCACTCATTCCTGTGAGAAATAACATGTCTGCAATTCCACTGGGTTCTATAAAACTTCTATTCTCTCAGGCATAATAGAATGAACTATTTTCATTATTACTAAAGCACTGTTCAAATGTGATTATAATAAATTCATACAAAACTACAGCTCATTAATGCAAAAGGCCTACCAAAAGGTAACTACATACATTTAAATCCAGATCTGAGTAGATGGGATTCAATTTGGAAACTTCTTTGGGTATCAGAAATGTTTTTATATTTCACCCTCCATTATTTTTTCAATAAATCTCCTTTAAAAATGTTTGCTAAAATAAAAGCATGCCTTTTTTGTTCTAGCTTTGTTTCCTGAAAATCATAGAATCACAGAATTATAGAGTATCCTGAGTTGGAAGAGACTCATCGGTATCATCAAGTTCAACTCCTGGCTTGCTGAAGGACACCCCAAGAGTCACACCGTGTGCCTGAGTGCATTGTCCAAACACTTCTTGAGCTCTGCCAGGCTGGTGCAGTGACCACTTCCCTGGGGAGCGTGTTCCAGTGCCCAACCACGCTCTGGGTGAAGAACCTTTTCCTAACACCCAACCTAACCCGCCCCTGACACAGCTTCAGGCCATTCCCTTGGGTCCTATCAGTGGTCCCCACAGAGAAGAGATCAGTGCCTGCCCTTCCTCTTTCCCTCACAAGGAAGCTGCAGACTGCAGTGAGGTCTCCACTCACTCTCCTTCTCCAGGCTGAACAAGCCAAGTGTCCTCAGCTGCTCCTCTTAAGGAATTAAATTTTTGAAATCAAGTTTTTAAATAATTCAGAATATCTTTCCTACCTGTTTATTCCCATTGAAATGAATGGAACTGGTATAGCACTTGAAGCACTACCTTGTCTTAGTAAGGCTGGCAGATATCAGAAAAGAAATGATTTCTGGACTACTAGCACAAATGTTCAGATTCAGTTCAAAAAGGCCTTTCTGCCAAGTTATAAATTCTCAGACATTGTTGTCTATGTTTGAAAAGCTGACATACTCTTCAGACCCGTGTCTCAAATGCAATGCTATAATTTCTATAGGTTTAAAGAGTAAACTTTATTGATTAAACATAGTAATTAATCATGCCTCTTTGGTAGATGTAAATGTAGTTGTCACTCATGTCAGTGAGCAAGGGGACATTCATGGCTTTAGCTGCAGAACAATAGAAACCTGAAAATGACTGTGCTTATTGTCTGTGAAACAATGAAAAACTGTGGTAGGTACATTTTACAGTCATGTCATAAAACCTATCTGAGTAAGAACACATGCTTTTTTGATCATTAGGATTTTTCCAACTGGATGAGCCAAACTGCACAATACTATAGAATTTTCTTTGATTTCTATAATGAATCACTAAAGCAATCCCACAAGGCTATCCAATGTAATAAAAGATTAACTATTTCCTAGTACAGAGTCATGCTTATGGAGATGTGCCAGTAAGTTCTCTAATTCAGTCGAGCAGAAATGTACCTCTGGCTTTAGAGCAGATATTTACTCTAATTCCAACTCCTCCTTTCGTGACATGAAGTCCTGTGTGGTTGCAACTTCTATTAGGTTTCCATGCATCATTGTGCCTCATGAGACATAGCAAGAACCATATTGAGACACCAAAAACTAAACTGAAACCTGCTGGTCCCATTTAGAAATTTTGCCACAGATGTAAAATAAGTACATTTTGAAGCAACATAAGAAGTCTTGTTTATTACAGCAAAAATAAAAATATTCTTCCTCGTGTATTTGTTCACTACGTCTTTACAAATAAAATCAACTCTCATGAGATCACAGAATCTTACAGAATAATTTATACTGTACTTTTTGCTTACAATTTGTGAGGAAAAATTTCTCTATACTTGAAGAGTGAATTTTACTACTTCACTGATTTATCCATTCTAGAGAGAGGCAGCTAAGCTTCCCAGATCACTGTGTGGTTCAGTGACTATTCTGAGCACGTTGTTTTGAGTTTTCCATCTCAAAAGTGACTTGTGTGATGAGAACAATGTTTCCTCTAAAAAAGAGACAACATGCTACCTGTGGCTTTGCAAATCAGGAGAGGAAAATGAAGACAGACATGTATGGCAGTTCTAAGGGTATGAGTGTGGTTTCTTGTTTTTTTTCCTTGCTGTGTTTAAGTTATGACATACATTTAATGAATTACCACAGAGGGGAAAGAATTAGGGTTAATGATGCAAATGAACACAGTTTTCTTGATAGAACTAGAAGATAAGACATGTTAGGTTAAAATCCACTGACAGAGGTTTAACACATTTTACTCCGTTTGCCAGGAATTCTGTGCACCAGCTACAGCACAGCAGTCTAAATGCACGTGGCGGCTTCCATATTTTCCATTGTTTGTTCCCAGTAGACTCCTGAATCACCTTAAGGAATCATGCATATTTGATTAACTAAGACGTGCTACTGCTAAAACGCATTAAGAAAATATCTTTGTGACTTAGTTCAGCAAAATCTCCTGGTGTCAGATGTGAGTTCCATTCCCATCAGAGACATTATTTTTCAAGATGGTCTTTGGAGATCCCTTCCAACCCAAACTATTTTTTGATTCTATTATAGATTCATTTTTCATTTGAAGTATTAATATTGACTTAGTAACGTGCATAAGGAGTGTAGCTAATTTATCATTCAGTCCAGTTTCTCTATTTATATATACCTCCTACATTCTATTTTTGGATGGTCCTTTCAACCTCTGTGAAAACGTACATCTTTCTTCTAAAATTTGAGAACCGGATGGAACATGGCCCTTAGTTTGTGTTTGGCTTGTGTATTTCTAAAATGTCTATGAAAAATAGTTTGGTTTTAATTGAGAGTTAGCTGGATATTTTCCTAAGTTCCAGAATCTGTATGAATGGGAAATTGTGATTAGTCTAAATTCACCAAACAGTTGTTAGTCTGATTGATACAAATACCTTGTGGAAGCTGGGGTTGATGCTGGGAAAATTTTTTCTGTTCCACTTAATATAAAATAAAAAGAGATTTAAGGTGAGCATCTTTGTAAACCGAAAGAAGTATGACTTCTCAGGAAACCAGAACTGAAAATTAAAAAAACATTCTGCTCTAAAAATGGCAGGGTAATCAAGCCCTTTTATTGATCTTCTGTTTTTCCTGTTGTTAAAAAATAAATTCTTAGGGATCAAGAGCTGTCAAAAGCCCAAATAAACAAGGAATTATTTTACTATTTTGCCTGCAGGATCATAGTTTAAAAAATACATATTAGTAAAGAATAGTTGAAACCTCAGTGTTTATAAGATGGTTGATACACAGTTTTGACTTCATTTTTCGAGAACAAAATTAGCTAAGATTCAATAGATTTAGGCTCAGCCTTTTATTTTGTGCCCATATTCCTTGGAGAAATATCAGTTTGGTAGCTGAGTTTAGTGCTGCTCTACCTCTGCCTGTTCACACCCGCACAGTGAGACTGCCCCAAACCCAGAGACATCTGGTTCCTGTGGCACAGCAAAGCAGCTTTGGGCAGGAGGTGGTCAGGGCAGGGGTTTTTCCCTTTAAATTTCAAGGTAAGTATCCACGAGTGCTACATGCACAAGCAATCCATAGGAAAGAGAGGCCTGCCTCAGGGAAATGCTGCTCCAGGCGGGTCCTTGTGCCAAAGCTGTGTGTGGGGGAGAATGACCCTCCTTCAAACGGGACAGTTTTAGAGAAACCTTGACAAGGCACTATCAGAATTTGAGCCAAAATTCAGATGCAAAAAGAAAATAATCTTGAGGTAGCCCTACTCATTGCAAATAGCACTCACCACTGACCCGAAGTGTGTATTTTCATCAAGTAAAAGCAATGGAATATATTTGGAAATTATTTAACATTCTTTTTCATGGGCTCAGTTTTAATGAAATGTGATCTGACAGTAGTATCTAAGTGAAGCCAGAGCTGAGGTGTGCTGAGGAATCTCTTCACATAGTCATTTATACTGGAGATAATGCTCAAAAAAATAAAAACCAGAGCAAAACAAAAGAGATTCTGTTGTGCTGTCTTTACTGGGAAAGCAATTAGATTGACTGAGCATTTTTAGAAACATAACCCTGATTGCTACTGTATGTGTTGTTGCAGAATTATTTTCACATGTTAATAATTCATTTTTTCCACAATGGTATTACTGATTGTCTGGAAGTATATAATTGATTCATTAAATTATGTAGTTCCCTACAGTTTGACCTCTATTGACATCTCTGAATTTGTGGCAAGCTATTTTAAAAGAGCAGAAGCATATCACAGCCAGCAGCCTTACACCAATATAAATATTTTCTACTGTGCTAATGCTCAGAATTCACTTTCTGGCAGCTGACCAAGAATTTTGCATAGGAATGCACTGAGCTGGAGACCCCTATCTAATAAATTTTATCTGACACACTCAAACACCCCCTTTTATTACCATGTCTGATTTTCCCATGCTCATACAATTTAAAGCTACAGCTTCTCCCTTTCTCTTCTTTGAAGAAAGAGTAATATTTTCAAACAGAATGTCACAGGGGTACATTACCATGAGCACTTTCATCTGTGGAAGACTTATACAAAGGAATGTATACTATATGTTAAAAAAAGCACATTCTCTCACCAATCCCACCATCCTTCCACAAAAGCTCCCCAAACAATGAAGCAAGAGAAAGCATATATGTGTGACATTTTTGCTGTTTATAGGCTGCATTTTTTTTTTTTTTCCCACTGGAGAATATCTGAGTTTGAGTCCTGATGTTCTCTGAGCTATACATGAACTGCAATGAATTCTGCAATATTTCAGGGGTTTTGCCCCTTTGGAATGAGTTGTCCAGGGTCTAATGGCTGAGGATATGTATTTAAAGTAAAAACACTCTGGGAGATGCCCACAGCACTATTATGATCAATTAGCAGCACTAGGGAAACTGTGACAGCACTGCCCACACTGCTCCTCAGCTGATGCAGGGGGTCCCAATATTTGAAAAGTGGACTGATATGAATCTTTTGCTGGAGTCTTCTGGGGAAATCAAGAAATGTCCCAGACAAGATTTTTAATGCAGTGATTAAACTGTTCCCTTTTCCTGTGCTTATCAGTAATTTTCAGCCCTGCCTAACGTTCAAAAGCTGCTATAATTATATATATTAAAAAAAAGAAAAAGGAAAAAAGAAAAAAAGCACACAGGGAAGAAGTACCTCAGTAAAATGATTTTCCCAGTCAATAACTATTTTCCTCCTGAGACAAATGGAATATCTTCTGAAGTCAAGGGCACTCTGTACCAACTCTAATGAATCTTGCATTATTATCTCTCCATGATGCAAACTTACAGCAAAGAAAAATATTCTGTCCTGAGCTTTTGAAAATGAAATTTAATCTAATATGTTATTTTAACTTTGGGGTTTTTTTCCCCTCACCAAGAAAATGGGTATTGCTCTTTTTAGATTGTCCATCACAACAGCTGTAGAAAAAGTAAAATAATAAGAAACAAGAGTTTTATTTTCTTAATTATTTCCCTCAGTGATTTTCCCCAAAATACAAATTTGAATTGAAATTCAGTGACAAGATAAAATCCCCTAAATACAACTATATTATGACATTAAAATATGCCTAAAATAGCTTTTTTTTTTTTTTTAACAAGAAAAAATGGGGACTTTAGCTAAGTTTATGTACCATCGTTCAAATACAACATGCATATGCTCACACTTTTGGTGCAAAACTGATGTAAGTGGGTATTTCTTGAAAATCAGTGTATTTGTCATTGGCTCAAAGTATCAGAACAGTAGAATACCTGGAAATGATTTTAGCACATTACAGTATCCTTGCAAATGGAGCCTGGAATACAATGTGAACAAACCCACGCAGGTGTACCCATAAAGCCCTTTATTAATTTCATTTGTTAGATTTCACCATGGTGTGAAACTAGTATGTTCTCTATAAAGCAGCTAATCTGAATTGACTACAGGCAGCTGAATTACCCAGTAACACAGAGAGAAACCTCCTAAAAGCCCTAACAGAGAGAATGATGTGCTGTCTGGACCATGGTCCTGCAAGGACACACAGCGGTGCCGTGACTCTAAGCCGTGACTATTTCCACCGAAGTCAGCAGGGCTACTCAAGTGGGGCACAGGGGAGGCAGGATTGTCCTCCAGCACCAACCTGCAGAATCACCCACAGCTTTGGGGCAGACTACAGGACCTGAAGGTTTGCAGCAGGACAGGAGCTTGGCTGTGGGTCCGTGTCCTGCCCCATGCAGCAGCCTGGGAGAGGTGGTGCCTCTGACACCAGCCCCTGCCCTACCTACGCTCCCTCCCCTGAGCAGCTGGCTACCATCTTGGGTAGCCTTATCTGCTGTGACTTGTCAAGCCAAAATGCTTGTTTAAAAAAGGATCAAATATTCATAGCTCATTTATGCATTCTTTTAAAAGGAGAAATGAGACTTGTCATGGTAGATAAATGCCAAAGTATGTGTGAGGAAAGTACATGCGAGGAAAAGAAAGGAAGAGAAAGGAAGGGGGAGAAGGAGCATTTTTTTAACCTGCAGTATTTATAGATTTCTGCTATGTCTTCTTTTTTTTGCTCTGTGCCCTGGTGCTGAGAGTTGGATGGCTATAGCCATGCAATCCAGAGCAGCCATGCTAATCCAGTCTTGCCACTGGATGTTGTTGGTTTGTGTTTTCTTAATTTTGTTGATTTTTTAGAAGTGGTTCAGGCAAGTTATTTCCTTCAAGAAACCCCTAAACTAACACCAAATAAGCTTGTCAGTCAACACTTTTATATAAAAACCAATGTGGAGCACAAAACGAGGATTTCATTAAGTAGGGCTTTGTTGACAGATTGGTTATTTTCTATATGAGAAGAGTCACAAGACAGATTTCCATTGGTTCTGGGTGAATAGAGCGACATTATAATTTTCCTCTCTCATTTCTGCAGCAGCAGTCCAAATATCTGACTTTGCCGAATGCAAAAAATTGCTTTCTGCTCACTCCAACATCTCCATTCATCTTTGATCTCCACAGCTTTTAGTCTGGAGAAAAAAAAAAAAAAAAAGCAGTTCAGGATCATTAAGAAACTTTTTAAGGCTCTTATTCCAAATCTCTTCCTGAGAGCAATTAAGCCTGAGTCCCTTTGCTCTGCTACTGCTACAAGCACAAATATAAAATCCTTCGAAATATGTGATAATATATATGTGCAAAATATGTAAAAAGCATACAAAAATCAATTTTGACCTAGCTGTAACCACGTGTTAATTTATAAAAGAAAAAATACTGTATTTTCTTCCTAGCAGGCCCTTTTTAATCATATTTTAGACAAATATATTCATGGGAAAAATGTTCCTGAACCTCTCTTACATGTCTCTCTTTTCAGAAGAGATGAAATCCAGTATGAAATCACAAAGGCCTGAAACAATGCATCTGGTGAAATAGGAATCCACAGCATGATCAATGTACATTTTGTCTCTCAAAATATGGGCATTATTAGAGCTGAGATAGTACAAGCTGCCAAGACTGTGAATGTTCCCTCAGAGATCTTAAACAAAAAACACACAAGAAATCTAATTTTACAAAAATTTAACAAAAAATCAGAATGGCAGTTTAATGTTCCAGATGTTAGACACATTGAACCAAATAACAGATGCAAGACAACAGGCTTTTCTGACTCTACTATGTCATTGTGCAATACAAGCTTAATTTACTCAAAACTTTGCCATTGATACCTGTTTATGCTGGGTATCTGCATCAAGCTGAAAATTTGGACAGGATTTGAATTCTAACAAGCTTTTTCTGAAAATATGGCTAAAGAAAGACATACATTTGCAGCAGAAAGTGATCCTGAGAGACTTTCTTCTTGTTTTTTTTTTTTTGTTTTTTTTTTTTTTTTTTTTTTTTTTTTTTTTTTTTTT
>VXBR01009551.1:68142-171244 GCA_013400215.1 Cisticola juncidis | reverse complement strand
AAAAAAAAAGAAGAAAAAAACCACAACCAAAACCAAACAAACACACACACACAAACAAAACAAAACAAAAACACCAAAACCACAAACAAACAAAAACAAACAAATAAACAAAACGTGTTGAAAAAACTTGTAGGGAGTTTTCCTCCCCTATTTAAAAAGATGAGAAGCAACACAGCCAAGAAGGCAGTGAGGCTGGTCCCCAACTAAACTCTTCTGTCAGGCTCCTGTCCATTTAGGAAGTGGTCCACTGCTGGTCTTGAAGTCCAGGTAACAATGGCAGGCTGTCACTTAGGCTTCAACTGTGTGGGAAGGACTCCAGAGTGAGGAGTACCCCCCAAATCTGTTCTCACCAAGTTCCCAGACAGCAGCAGAGATATTGTGTTCCCTGCAGTGTGCAAACCAGCAGCTCCACAGGGTGACACTGAAAAGGATTATTTAACTATAGACTGTCAAAATGTATAGACGCAGAGAGACCAGTTAGTACAGAACACCACTGTTAGCACTTCCTAGCTCTGAAATGTTTGTCTTTAATACTTTAAAAACAACCTTATCAGTTGGATAATTTGTTTTGGTAGCGAAACACTTCTTTGTGCCTGGAACAGGCATGTGCTGATGGGACCTACCTGAATAACTTGCAGTCTCTCTGAAGGGCCAGGAAGGCAACAGAAACCCAGAAAGATTAGCTGCCTTTCTCAGTGGCACATAGCTAGCTGAGTGGTATTTCTGGGAATGGTATCTCTACCTCCCAAGTCTCAGTTCATGGCCTCATCCTGGAGCTTGATCACTGTTTGTCACTTACAAAATGTGATGGGTCTCTACTCAAGTATGGATTGCTGGTGTCTCAGCACAACTAAACATGTACTTACATCAATAACCAGCCTTTTTTTTTTTTTTTAATCTTATACATTTTTTTGAAGACTCAGTCTTTTCAAAACCTGAAAGTTTTACTCAGTTTCAGTTGAAATCAACAGGATTATTTTGTAAGTTCAAAGATAAAAATATGTCTATTTTCCCTTAATGCACCCAGGCTGTTAAAATAAAACAGAGGAGCAAGTAATGAGGAATTGAATTGAGACTACATTCCTTAGAAACAAAGTCTAAGAGCCCTTGCTTGGAACTGACTTTCACAAGTTGAGTAATTCCTCAACTCCAAAAACTGGGAGGTATTTGTATTTTCTCAGGGAATGGGAAATGTAGAGACCCTAAATGTATAGGATGGCTCTAAAAGCAAGAACAGAAATCACTGTGCATTCTAAATTAATAGATGTAGAGCTCAAGACCTGAAATAGCTGAAATATTTTATTCTGGAGATTTTGTTTTAAAGGAACAAACTATGCTTGATTTTCAGTTGTACTTCCAAATAACTAGACTGCAAATACACAAGCAACTTTGCTGTTACTGGTGTTCCTACAGGACTCCCAGCTCAGAGAATGTCTCTGTGAGGAGGAAGAGGGAGCTTGGCTCTGGCCTTGCCACCTTGCAAGCAGCATGCAGGACATTCCTTCCCTCTGTTTGCCCATTTTGCTTATTTGTCTTTTGAGCAGGAGCTGGCATACAGAGCTCTTTGCAAGCAGTGCATTGGAAGCAGACTAATACCAACAATAAAAAAGGATGGTAAAGCTACTATTGTGTAACATATCAGATATGTCACACATATCTGACACAAGAGCTGTGAAGAGGGAAGGACCTGGGACTTCTACACATATCCTAAGCAGTCAAGCTGACTGCATTTATATCAGACTCTGTAGGCTTTTTTGCTTCTAAAGGTTCCATGACATAGCATTGTTTCTTCTCTGCCTGAGAAGGGTGGGCTGTGGATGCCAGAAATTCCACTTCTGTTTTTAGCTTTTTCAGTGCCAAATACACAGAATCTTTTCTAGTGATTATGCTATTGACTTGTTTGACAAAACAATGAAAACTTTCTGTTGTAAATGGCTTTTGTCAGCAACTGTTGGTGCCTTTGACAATTTTGCATACTTGTAATTTATTTTTGTAATATTTTCAAATTTCATTTTAAGTTGTGATATGGCAAATTGTTCACCAGATGTGAAGGAACCTTGAGGAATAACATTGTTGTTATTATTGTTGTTATTAATCATGACCATGAGTAAAATGAAGAAAACTGGGCTTCTGTCTTACTTCAGTGGGGAGACTGGAAAGACAGTGCCATAATTCATTCCAGTTAGATCAATCACCCCTTTCCTATCCCTGCTATTCAGCTTATTAGGCAGTGGTTTTGGTTCACATAAAATATTTCAGGGCCAGATTGAATCTTAGCTTCACAGCTGTGTTCCTAAAATGTGCAAATATTTGATGTGTCTCAGGTGCACATTGAGAAACCATAAATCTTTCCATTGCCTGCCTGATTGCTCTGCCTTCCTCTGCAGTCTGCTGACCCACCTCCACTCCCCTGGCTTTAGAACACGTAGGTGAAACTGGGAAGGGACAGGGCAGGTAAAACTGATGGGACAGGAACAGCTCCTGTCTAACATCCTTTTAAAATGAGTTGCAAAACAGGACATCTCTAGGTACAGAAGTTTTCTGGAGTAATTTAGTTACTCTGGACTCAAGGCTACCAATGCTGCTATTACACAGATCATGACAATTTCTTGAGTCCCAAAGACAAAAAATGAGATGCCATAAGAAGGGAAGGAGGCAAATAGCAGGAGGAAAATGTAACAGTAAAGGCACAAATTTTTGGTATTGCACACGAGACAGAACAAAATTTTAATCCGTAAAAGAACCAGCTTTTTTTCAAATTTTTTTTCTAGACATTTACTCTGGCAACTTCAGTGACACAGTGATTCCTCCAGCAGCTCTGCAGTGAGCTGTGTCCTGCTGGGGCATGGTTTTCCATGGGTTCACTCTTTGTCAGATACCTTTGATGCTCAGTGAGACATTTTATATGTTTTACATCCTGAGAAGACAGTAAACAACTTGTCTCTTATCAAACTGAATACTCATCTGCTGAGACAGAAGTAACCTAAATGCATTCTTTGTCCTTGTGTAAAATTCTGGCAGCAATTACCAATGTTCTTAAAAGGTTTGCTTTTGACTCCTCGTTGTCCTTTAACGCAGTAGGAGATATGAATAATGCTGATTTTACTGATGTCACTGGACAGTTTTTACATTCAATGTAAAAAAACCACCAGGACCCAGCTCACACTGAGGCAAAGAAGTGCTTTGTCATACAAGGAGGAATTGTGCATTTGCAGATTTGGTCTCATATCTGGCACATACTCTAGAATTCCTCAAGTGAAAAACTGTACTTTAGCTGTGTAATGTAAATGGATACCCACCCACACCTTACTGGTTAGATAAGTGAGACCAAAGCTAAGTGAGACCAAAAGCATGGCAGGCCAGATCAGCCAGAGAGGTGGATCAAAAGAAATAACATTAATAGTTCAGTGTCATAGTTGACACTGGTGATGATATTTCTCTAATTAAACCACCAGTATCAGTTCTGCATGAGTGCAACAGAGGTGCTAGTTCTTTGCATCTGGACGTGTAGTTTTCCCACCACTACCTGGATGACATTTAAAACAGTGGTTGTCATCTTCAGAAATGTCTTATTCATAAAAATACCTGCATATCCCAATTAGAGCTTCTTAGACAATGAGATGGAAGAACAAGACAATCCTTGGTGTACACTGCAAACCCTGTGCTGCTGATTAGGTTGATTGAGGGTAGGGGATATACAGACTTGTCAACACAAAACCATGAAATAGAAAAGTGCAGAGGCTTTAGGCTCCTGGCCTGTCAGACCATGCCCAAGTGGGCTTTCTGTGCAGTGCTGGTGAACCACTTTCTCCCTGCAGTGGTGGCTGTTGGATGGCTGATGTCCTGGCTTCATCCCAGATGCCTGTGAAGTGAAACCTGGGAGACTTGTCTCACTCCCTGCCCTCACCCTGTGCATCAGGTCTGGTGTTTCCACCAGACATGGTGCACATTGGTCTCTGTCCCTTAGTCTACCACAGGGTTTGAGAGGGGAGTTGTTTCCTCATCTTCTGCTGGGAGAATAGTGTCCAGGGGCAGCATTATACCATGATGAGTTTGTGCATCCTTTCAAAATGTAAGTTTGTGGATTACTTCCAAGCTTGGTTGTTCCAATTGGCCAAAAGGTTAGTAATCTGTCTATGAGGCCCACCGTGTCAAGGACAAATATATGATAAATCTTTTCCAGTACCAATACTTCCAAGTTTTTAGGCATTGAAAAGTTGAAGGGCAGAAAAGGAAAGATCCAAAAATGGACTCCTCTTCCAGATTGTTTTCTGGGTGGTGTCTGCAGGGCCCACCTTTGAGCAAAGTGCTGAGCTGAAATTCCTGGTGACAGCCCCTGTACAAACATCAAAGAGCAGCCTGGGCTGTGATAGCACTGACTCAGTGCACAGCCATGAGGTTTTTGAGATAGGACACTGTGCTCTGGAAAAAACCAAACCAATAGGATTTTTTATGTATTGCAAACAGCTATTAGATCAAAAGCATTTGGCTTTCGGAGCTTCCCTCAAATATACTCTGACCAATTTTGTTCCTACAGAGAGTTTCTCAGAAATCGTACTTGAAATCTCAGACTAGCCTACTAGAAGTACTGTTTGAAATCAGCACTCTGACTTACAATATAAAGGAACAATATGTTATTTTTTGAGGAAGAAATTCTGGAGTGAGATGTGCTTTGCTTACCTTCTTTGTTCTTTCATATATTAGCTTGTTATTATATGTTGACAGAGTGAAAGCTAAGGAATTTATCTTCAAACACAAGCCTTATTTTCTTAGAACCCATTTCCACAAGCCTAGTAAACCTATTTGGTAAATTACTGTAATTATTTTTCATTCTCTTGTTCATGGAGGGAAATACAAGCGTGCACCTTAGTCACAAAGGGATTTTGTCCACAGCACAATTTGAGCAAATATCCCATCTGTATTTTCTCCTCAGATGTAGACATTCCAGGTTTAAGCCAGTTAAACAGAGAGATTTTGCCTATTGTAGAGTGAATTGATCACAGAGTGCCTGAGACAGTGGGAAGTTTCACAGGTGGGATGGTCCCACAAATTATCTGTTCTCAGTAAAGTGAAAACTTGTGATTTTTCATTCTTTCCTTTGGACCAGTGCATTGGCTTCTGTAGAGGTGAAGGGGCTGAGACACTGAACATGTCTCAAATGCTGATAAAGTGTTCTGTAAAAGTGATAGATGGCCTTCAAAATAAGACAAGACTGAGAGGTATGTGGCCAAATGCAAGTTCAGTGC
The DNA here is from genome assembly GCA_013400215.1 of Cisticola juncidis. Lineage (NCBI taxonomy): Eukaryota > Metazoa > Chordata > Aves > Passeriformes > Cisticolidae > Cisticola > Cisticola juncidis. The sequence continues at coordinate 165,998 of VXBR01009551.1, read as the reverse complement.
CTTATGTGAGCAATGATGAAAGTGCATACCATTTTTTATGGTGACTTTGAGGATGATCATTCCGTTTCCTCAAAATTCTTTCAGTATGCCAGTGTCAGGACATCGCTCCCGATGTGGAAGCGGAGGCCTTGGTGAAACGGTTAAATAAACATTTCGTTATTGTCCAGCTTTAGGAGAGGATATTAGATTACATACCAGGAGAGCAGCCCATGCCTGCCTTCAGCATTAAACCATGCCTGAGTCTCCATTTTCCTGTAGCACTGTGTTCAGTTTTGATTGCCTACTGCTCCCAAGCTTGGTTTATTTATCTAAGTGCTATTCTAATATAAACTCACTGAGATTAGTTCTGCCCTTGGATCCATGAAAGCAGCTCAGTGGGAAATGTGACTCAAGTGATCAAGGGCAGAAGTGAATCCATTACCATTTTCTGAGGTATCCATGTGTTTATTTTTGTGTTCAGATCTTTAAAAGTCCTTTCAAATAGGATCAGCACGTTTTGTAATGGGAATGCCAGTTAGAACACAGGTGACTGAAACTGTAATAAGCTTTCACATGAGCAGTGGTAGCGCTAAAAATTTTATCTGGTGAGGATCTTAAAAGATTTTGTACTAGATGTATGTGTGCATATGCATATAAAAATGTGGAGGTTTAACAGCATGGTGTCATGTGAAACAGGAATGGTATCACTTATTCATTGTCAAGATAGTGCTAAGAGGAATGTTAGATATTTCTACTTCGGAAAATAAAAAAATGTTGCCATTACATTGTAAAGAGCCTTACGACTGTCCCCTGTGCCATTTCCTGTAGGTCAGCCCAGGCTGCCCCACAGCTGTCTCTGTGAGCTTGGGAGCACCAGTGAAATCCCCACAGGGAGTGCTGCATGCACCCAGCATCCTCATCTACCTACTGCCCTGGTGGTGCTGGGGTTGACCCTCCCTCACGTGTCCTGCTCAGAGACCCTGCACCAAAGATGTCAAGCTGACTGTGAAGAAAGCAGAAGAGAGAAAGTGAATGTAGGAAACCAGGAGCAATTCCAGGGTCAGCATGAATTTGGCATGGTGAACAAAAGGAAAGCTAGCACAGGGGAGGGAAGGAGAGTTCAGTTTGCAAGCATGGTGGCTGATTGATAACTAGAACAAAAAATGAAGGAAAGGCAGAAATAGGGTGAGAAGAAAATATGATTCAGGGAAAAGGAGGCCATAGAAGAGATGATAGGCAGGAAACACAGGTGATCAAAGAGACTGTGGGAACAGAAAGGGAAGGTGGAGGGAAGAGAGAGCATGAGAAAAGGGAGGTAGGAAGAAGATGGTGATAGAAAGAGAGAATCAAATGACCAACAGAAAAAAGTCTATGTGCAAGGTTCTCAGATAAATGCAGCAGCAATGCCAGTGTGAGATTAAAAGCGAAAAGTAACAAAAAATACTCTTCAGTATTTAATTCCACTATTGGCTTTAGCTATCAAATAACAGAAAACAGCTGCATTTCATAAAGCAACAACTGGTCTGCAGTTGTAATCTAATCCTTGCATCTGACACTTAGAAAAAGAATATTTTTCCTGCACATGTGATCCGCTTGCATGACTGGTACCACATCGAAGAAATCCATGAAGCTGTGAACTAAGTTGTTAATTTCTTTTTTTTTCTTCCTATTTTGCCTTGTACATTTTAATCAAAGAAGGAAATGACAGATTTTAAGAGGCTGGGCATTGTCTAGCTAAGTCAATTTCACCTAGTATGTCCATTTTCCTCTCCCTCAAGTAACATTGAAAAATAAAACCCTTACAAAAAAGACCAGCTAGGGAATGAAAAAAAGCAGTAGGTGAAGATGAATATTAACAAAAGTTTAAAATTTGAACTGTTTTTTCAAGAGCTTAAAATATATGAACTCGTATAGGAAAGTAAAATCTGAAAATATTTTAGCAAAGCAATTAGTGAAACTCTTTAGATATTCTCATTCACTCTTTCTGTCATTTGCTCAGTATGATAAGCATTATCACACTAAAATGGATATATTTCTTACATATAATACTAAAGTCTTCACTGGGGAAAACATGCAAATAAATGAGCTGTTCTGTTTTTCCAGGACATTCAATGGTATTTTCTGCATTCATGGTGGTGCTTTTCATCCCAGTTTGTTTACAAACACTGTATGAAGGAGCACAGAGAACTGCAGTGGGTTTTGGAGCAGGGAGCTGCTGCCCACAGCTCTTTCACAGGGTGCAGGACAGAAGTAGAAGGAGAAAATATGTCCAGTGACAACATATCTACTTTGTTCCCTGTAGGTCTCTGTAGTTCAGTCTTAGAAAACACATCATGTGCTAAATTAAATCCCTACAAAATGGAAAGAATGTAAGTTATTGTGGCCTTATCTGAAAACATCCAGACAATAAATTGAACAGATCTCAGTTTATCTTTCTTGTTGTTGAAAGATTACACCAGCCCTGAACCTGCAACTTCAAGGACACTAATTTTTTTCCTACCTGATACTAAGGCCACTTAAGCCAGAAGGTTGCAGAGGGCCCTTTGCTCATTTTTATACCCTCTCCATAGTTTTTCCCTTTGAAGTAGTAACCTAGGAAAAAATTACATTGGTCTGAATTAAAATATTTCAGTTGAAACACACCACACATTTGTGAAGAATTAAAAATTGGCATCATCTTGCAGAGTTCCCTTGCATTTTTAAGCTGCAAGGCAGATACCATTTCCATTGTTCACCCCCCAGCTCAGTCATCCAAAGCAGTTGAAATATTGCAGTGCACTGTACCTCTCACCCAGCCTGCCCAGATTCCTTCCTAAATCCCTGTGGTGAGGAGCCCTAGCCCCGAAAGCACAGAAAGCTTAAATCAGTGTGCCACTTCATATGCACAAAAAAAAAAAAATCCAATGGAAAGCAGGAGTCATTAATTCTGATGCTCATGGACTTGCATGTTTACCTGTGAAAACTTTTTTAATCTGACATCCCTAAATTACTTCAGCTCCTACTTTTTCCCAAATGAAATCAGGTTTCATGAAAAATTCTGAAGGTGATTAATTGGTTTCAAACCCTTCCAAATACACTTAGCATATCCACTGATATTAGTCTTCTTTTCACAGGAGAGAAATGAGGTTACTGGAAATCATATTACACCAGCCTATTTCTTCTGGATTAGACGTGCTTGAAATGAATGTCATTCCTTTTCCCGGTTTACAGTTTATCATTTCAGAGTGAGAGAGCATATCTTCATTTTATCACTGTGTTGTGTAACATTTTTCCATGTCAGTGTGCAAAAAATTATTTGACATATTAAAACTTGAAATGTACTGCACAGAGACAAACTCTGTTTCAAGTACACTGCAGTTATGTTCAACTTCATTAGGCATTTCACCATTGGTTTCTAAAGGACTGGGGTCCTCATTAAATACAGGATTTAAGCACTTAAAGAGATTTGGCAATCTAGATTCAAATCTGCAGTCCAACCTGTTGTGCTCTATTACCCACCCTGGTACTCGCTAGACTCCGAAGGCACCAAAGGATTTTCCCTCTCAGCTGTTTAATTGCTTGGAGCTGTTGTTCAGGGCACTACAGGAACTGACCTATTTCTGGCAGGTGTGACTTTGCCTTCCAACTCACAGCTCCAGAATGATTTTTTTACAGCAGATGCAAGTGACACTGCTCTCCTGTAACCTCACACTGACTGTACTGTGCACAAGAAGGGCTGAGCAGTTAAACCAGGCTGCCTTCTCAGCTGATGGAGAGAAGCAGGCACTTCTAGAGGGGTGTCTTTCTCCTCTCATTTAGCTGTCTGCATTAGGGTGTGAGGTGTTGCAGTTATGCCAGCTATGGTACAGGATGTCTAGGTAGACTGTTTCCAATTTGGATATCTGCACTGTAACACTCAGATGAATCCCCAAATAGGTATTCCCCCAGTTTTATGTGGGATACTGGGATATTATAACAGATATCCCCATGGGGGCTGGGTAGAAGCTGCAACACTGGTGTGGGGCTGTGCAGCACAGACACGTAGTTCAGCAGAATCACCTCGTGTCCTCGACCACACAGGTCCAACCCTACTAATGCCCATCCCGCTAGGACCTCAGAGATTGATGTGTTCTCAGTGCATGAAGCACGAATACACAGCACAATAATATCCTGTGTTATGTACTGTATAAGTCCTCCACTAGGCCTGGCACAGCAGAAAATCAGAGAATGTATGCAGCACACAGAAAGGATGAATCACCTTACAAAGTGCATTCAATATTTTTGGCAAAAGTGTGTTCCCGACTTTTTCCTATCGCCACAGCTCAGGTCTGAGAGGGAGAGGAGTGCATGAGAGACTGGGCTGCTTTTCCCTTTCCCAGAAGTGATCCATGGGGGAAGCTGCTGGCAGGAGCCTCTCGACCTTCCTGTGCTGCAAAGACAGCATGAGCACTGATGCAGAAAAGGTGTAAGCGAGATCCTGATGCTGCAACTTGGCACTTGCTGGAGCATGAATCCTGGGCCCCGGCCAACAACAGCTGCAGCACATGGAATGAGCTTGGGTCCTAAATCCTGCATCCTTGTACTGGAACTGAGGATACTGAGAATAACATGGATAACATGGAGATTCAATGGACCATAAAAATTACCCTCCAGCATTAGGAAAGATAGCATACTCATTTAGCCACCCTATTATTGGTAAGCCAAGGAAATGCGGTGTTAAGGACACAAATACACGGTGAATTTAACACCATTCAGCAATGACAGAACAGGAGAAACCTGCTCTCTTCAAAGATTTACTATGTCCTTTTGTGTCTTGCAGCACTGAATAGGAAGAGTGTCCAACAATTCATATCCCAGCAGCACACCACGGTGCTGAGTTATAACACGTTTTGGTCTCACAGAAGATCTTACAGGGCAGCCTATTAGAAAAGTAATCTGTTATGGACAAGGTATTAAAATATAATCTTAGGGTCCTAGCCAGTACAGGATGATTTATTTTAGTACAGTTGTTAATTATGCTTAAAGCCCTAACAGATAGGGAATGATGAGTGTCTGGAAAAACAAAACCACTGTGTAATCACACATTTTCAGTGAGGGTTTTTTTAAGCATCACACATTTTTATCTGATCATCAGCAGGGACTTGAGGAGAACTTAGAGCTAGACCCAAAGACAGTGCAGGTGGACAAACCTTCCAGGAAATCAATGGAAGACTTCTTGTTCATCACAGATTACCTATCCCAGTGAAACCACACTCATTTTTTTTTTTCTGTGCAGCTGTTTTATCGGTTTGTTCTGCTTCTTTGGAAAGAGATGCCATGACTTGGCTGTGAAGTGAGTGAGAAAGTGTTAAGAGGTGTTAAGTTCAGTATGTATGGGAACTCTTGGAGACTTGTCTTTCCTTGACCAGGTGTGAAGGTCTGCAGGTCTACTTCTCTAGTCTCTTTTTCCTGGACAAATTGCAATTCATAGCACACAAGAAACAATTCAGCTACAAGTTTCAGCAGGTTTCGAATATTTCTAAGTGGGTTTTTTTTTAATTTGCCATAATATTTTCACACTGTAAAAGGATTTTCCTTTTCATTGTAACACGTTATTGCACACTGCATGCTCATAATTACCTAATATTTCCATGCTCTATAGATTTCTCTTGATTGTTAATATTTAAAGGCTTATTAAGATCCTCTCTATCAGCTTATGGTCTCCACATATACTTAGAGGGTTGGCAAACTTGGCATAGGATAAATGTCACTTTTAAAATACGTTACAGACAGAGTAAAGTGGAGGTTAAAAAAATAGAGATTAGAGTGTTGAGTAAATGTCATGACTGCCAGAATCAATTGAAAATGAGCATTCTTGCTGGCTTTAGCTGGAATGAAAAGAGACTTCTCCTCCCCCAAGCCCAGTCTCGGAGGAGTACAGTCAGGATGGTACTAATGAGGAGAAAACTCACAAGCTAGGGGTGATGTTTCCTTCAGAAACACTATATGCACTGGTGCCCTGAGCCCCCTAAGGACCTAAAATCTGTTATTGTTCCTCCTGGGAGGTCCGTTTACACTTAACACACATCTGGCTTAATTAGGTTGACAGCTGGTGCAGGTACTATTGGACAAGGTCCAGGCATCAGAGTGCATTAGCATTTGTTTAATGGTTTAACCTTTCATAATCTGATTTCCACTGCGTAAATGAACCAGAGAGATATCTTTTATTACTTGTTAATGTGTGTTTTGTGTGTGTGCACATACTCACACTCATACAAACATGCAAGCAATCCACATCAAATGTGTCCCACCGCGCACTGAAATCTCAAATCTTTTCCAACTGTAAACTTCTGGTTAAATAAATGCAGCTCCAAATAAAGCAAAAATGAACTAGATTAACAGGAAATACAGGAGCAGTCATGCTGTATGTAGAGACAGAAGAAACTACTTCCATGTACAGATATCGGCCATCACATATTCATAACCAGATTTTGCATACCTATGGTTTTCATGCTTTAATTAAAAAGAAAATAAATAAGAGGACAGAGAAAAAGGGATTAAAGTTTTTGCTGCAGACAGAAATTAAGCCAACATAGAAGATGCTCCAGCACAGACTCGTATTTGACAATAAACCTCAGGCTCTTAATATTTTTAAATAGATTCAATGAAAAAAATAGGCCTGATTCTGCCCCCATTAAAAGCAGAGCAATTCCTTCAAAGTCACTGGAAATAATCTGGTTTTACACTTGGGTACCTGAGGGAAGAATATAGCTCAAATGATTAGGCATGTGCTTTGTTTTCTCAAGAGAACCCTTTCCACATATCCATTGAAAGGATAGGTTTTTTTCACTTTTAAATATTCTTTTATGTCTAGTTGGCTTCTTTCCATAGCAAATCCCTGTAAAAATAGCCTTTGGCAAGGCAGCCAACTTCAGCACAAGCCCAAACCTTATTGTATCATTGAAAGCAAAGCCAAATCCAAGGGCACCTTTCCAAATCCAATCAGCTTTCTTTATACACCAACCTGCTCATTTACCTGACAAGTTATGCTCACCTTTCCATTGACTCCCAGACTGCAATGCATCGAGTGTTTGGAGACTTTGAATATCAATACAAAGAAAATCCTCATATAGAAAAGAATCCCATTTAAATATTAATCAATTAAGCCTTTTAGGATGCCCACTTTTAGGATGTGCTCTTGCCATGGCCTTAGCACGTGTCAGGTCCTCTCTGTGGTTTGGTGCAGACAGAGGGGAGCAGCCTTCTGCACTTGCTGTGTAATGAGATCTGTCTTTGGCTGAGGCACTGCTCTTTTGTGCTACATTACTGAGGAGCCAAGCTCAAAGCTCCACTCCAAAACCTGTCCCAGGGCTGGACCCTCATTTTAAGAGATGTGTTTCAATTGTTTTGCCCTTGTGGGACATGTTTTTCCTCTGTGGGAGTCTCTCAGTAATATGTAATGTGTCCTAGTGAAGCAGCTCAGGGTACCAGCATCACTCAGTAGAGAGCACGTGTGGGAACATGGTTAGAAACACTCCAAATATTGAACATCTTTGGCTATTTAAGGGCAAGAACATAGAGACTGCAATCTCCAATGTCATGCATAATAGCTTTTCATACCCTGATTCCCCTTTAAAAGGGCATCTTCTCCTCTGTTTAAGTGAGTAAACTTCTACATGAGCAGTGTAAACAAAAGTTAATGAGAATACTGTGGTTATTGACTGGATCAGAGTTTCAGGCCCATTAGGCAGCTGCTGTCCAGGCATTTTTGGTGCTTATAACACTTGTTATTTCATGTGTAAACTCTCTTTAAGCCATCTCTAAATCATGCAATAGAGTTTGGTATACAGACTCTTGTACCAGCAGAGTAATGGCTGAGCTGGAAAATCCACCCTGAGGCACACAGACCCACGGGGACTAAATGCAAGATGTACCATGACGTACCCTTGCTCCATTCCAGCAAGTGCCACATATTTACATTACAGGGGAGGGAGGGAGGGAAGAACAGCCAGTACAGCATGGGGTAAAAAAAAGAGAGTCTTGAGGAACATGCTGGGGGCTTGAATCTTTTGGGAAAAGTGAAAAGGTGAAAAAATGTGCAGCAGCCTTTTTCTGGTGATAACACAAGCCTTGCCAAAACATATTTGTGGGAGAAAATAGGCACAGGGTTTTTCCTCGTCACACTCACAGGAAGTCATATGCTGGCAGTGTTACAGTGCTGCTTCATAATGTAGTTTATTTATAATTATGAAATTTAACATCCTTTGTGATAGCCTACTTGAGGAAAGTTTTCAGGAATCTTTTTTACCTCTTTAAACGATATCCATTTCTACTTGAAATATAATACCTTTAAAGACTGATCATGGTCTCCTGCTGAACCTGCCTGCTAGTATGACAGCTTAAAACTAACTTTCCACAGATAGAAGTAAAAAGGTATTGCTGAATGTTAACAAAAAATGAGGAAAAAAAAAAAGAAAAAGAAAAAGAAAAACAGCTGGATGGCACAGTTTGATAACATTTTACCTCCACAGCTTTCTGTTAAGGGAAAGTTCTGCAGGAAATTGATTTGGGATATTTTAAATCCCTAAAATCAGCTACATACTTAAATACTTTGCTGAATTGTTACCTTACTCCAGAGAAAAAAACAGCTCACTGTAATCTCATAGGTGTCAGATTTCCATTCCCAGCTTCCCTGAAAAATCAATGCACAGAATGAAAATCAATCCCTACTCAAAATGTGACCAAAAATGTTTTAATTTCTGAATGAAGGTTTCTTCAAAGAATATAAAATCCAACTACACCATCAGGCAGCCAAATCTCATCTTACAGTATATCTCTATGTCCAATTGCTTGTCTTGTTTCATATTGTGTGCTTCTCCTTATGCTCCTGCTTGATTTATGGGAAGGGGTTTCTAGAGGGGTTCTGTATCTTTTATTTCCTAATATGTGCTGTAAGTGTGCATTTACTACAGCTACTAACAACAAAATAGGAGATCTTAGCTGTTTTTAAGGGGGAAACCAATCACTGCCTAATGTTTGAAAGTGGAGAAATGGAGGTTGAGCTGAAAGTAGTATGACTAAGAGCCCTGGATGGTAGATGAAGGCAGGAGACAGAAACAATCATCCTGAAACCAAGTCTTGTGTGTGAAGCACAGTGTCTTTCCTCTGAAATCCTATGAGAGGTCATTATGTTCATCTGGTTATACATTTTTACCAAGGAAAGGCAGTGAGGAAAGATAAACACTCTACATCTTTGCCTCCCCACCAACATCTTGATTTTGTGTGCAAAATCCTTTCTTTCTTCTGTTGAAGGTCAGTCATTCTGTAGAGTACAAAGTGTCTGGGAACACTATGAGGGGCAGAATCATTTCAGCAGCTGTGCTCTGGTCATGTAGCTGTAGGAAAAGAGAAATGCATGAAGGGTACTCTTCCACTTTATGGTAACAATTGCAAAGCTCTTCCAAGTGTCCCTCCAAAATAAATCTTAACTGTGACTATAAAAGCAAGTGTATGGCTTAGTTGCATAATTGAAGCTTGTTTCTATTCTTAAAGCCATGGCTTTTGCCTATGGGCTGGCAGCTTGAAGAGAGAGTCTAAATTCAGGTAGAAAGCTCTATGGAGTAAGAAAAAAAGAGAAATAGACAAAAGGCTGGATGGGTGCTGCAATGAGAATGAAAAATTGAAAATGATCCCAGAGTATAAAGATTTGCAAAACAAGAAAGGATTATGGCATTTTGAGAAGTACCTTCTGGAGTGGAAGGATGCATTTAAGGGACACAGTGTTACAGCTCTTATAAACACTTTTCCAATAAGACATTTTTCTCTGTTAATGTTGCTAGTTGGCTGCCTCAGTGACCAAGAGTGAGAGTCCTGGACTGGTGGTATAAACCAGATTAGAAACCCTCCTCATTTTTGAAATGGAAACCAGATGAAAAGTTTGAACATTGCAGTCATTGACTGGCTCTCTCCACAAATATTTAAAATATTGCAATAAATATCTCTAAGGGAAAGTTAATAATGAAGAGGATACTCTGCACTGAAGAAAAACGACATTAAGTGTTTCCTGTTACTAAAATTGCTTTGCATAATAGTGGGCTTATAATGAAAACACAGTTACAGTATTATCAGGATGTGTGGTGTTATCAAATACAGCATTTTTTGCACAGAAACAGCAGATGACCAGAGGTCGTGATTCAGTCACAACAGTTTGACACCTGCCTGAGCACTATGGGGGTTAGCCACCAAACCCTATCCATGTGAGCAGCACAACTCTGGGGAGCAAACACAACATTAGATGTTTCTGCTACCTGGTGACTTTCAGCGGGAGAGCAAAGGAGATTCAGGGGAAACTGTGTGGAAAGTTTCTGCCAAGAGGAAGGGTTGGAACAAATCACTCAACCAGTGCCCTGTTTCAGTGGACAAATAGACACAGGGCAAGCCTCCTCTCGGGAGAACTAGTTTTAGGCTTTGGACTGAAATATTCCACTTTACCAAGATCAAGCACTGAGCTTTAGCCAAGTGATAAATTAGATCTGTTCATACTCTGCCTCAGCCCACCACTGCGACACAAGTCCTTGGATGGCTCTTCCCTCAACCCATGCTGTAATTTCTAAATTCTAACTTAGGGAAGGAGTCCTCAAAAGGCTGCCTTTCCCCATCAAATGTATAGCTCTGAGTGGGCAAGGCAAGGGCAGAGACATAAGATTTTAAGATGACAGGAAGCTGAAGCTCCTGCTCCCATTTCCCATTTTTACCTTCAGTTTCAGGAGAAAGTTTCTACTGCATGAAGGCAACCATGTCTTAACTGGCCTCCCTAATTCAGCCAAGGCTAACAGGCTTGCTGAGGCAGTCTTGCCCAACCCCAGCAGCTGGCACAGAGAAGAAAAAGGGGACTGTAGAAGAATCTGATTCTTTGCACTTGAGCTGTCACTACACAGGTTAGAATTAAGGAAACAAACTGGAGTTAGCCACTTTTTGGGTTATATTCCCAAGATATGATGGCTTGAGCATGCTTTCTTTGTATAAAGAGGATAATGGCTACTTTTGTCTTCCTGGACCTCTGGCTGTTACTTGGGTTCAAATTCCTTATTACTGAGGTTCGTGCTTTGGAGCAAAATTTGTCATCAACAGTCAGAAAAAAGATAGGAGACATTCTTCTGTCCATCATGAAAAATGGTCACAGTCAAACACAAACTTAAGAGTATGATTCCCTCCAGTTCAAAGATGAAGCTTAGGAAAATAATTACATTGGATATCAGTAAAACAAAAGAGAAAAAGGAAAGACCCAAACAGAAAATTCTAACAAAAGAACCCCACTGCAAATATCTTGAATGTTTAGCTGACCTCGGCTTATTATTTTGTTTGGTCTTTTTTCCTGCACTGGAGGAGACCACAGCCTGTGGTGCTGTGGAATGAAGTCTCCTGATCTCTTCACTGCATGGGAAAGCTACAGCTTCTATATATTGAATCATGCCCTGAACCTAAACCTGTGTAACTTGTTCAGTAAAGAGGGAACCAAGATGCAGTGGTAACTACAGAACCTTTGATTCACTCAGTCCTGCTTTGACATAGTCCACAGTGCAAAAAACCCCAGAATATTCTTATTTTACTGTTTCCTCCCTAATGATAAAACTCATGTATTCATTTGTGTATTTTTGTGTTCTTGGACAGAAATATTTAAGAGGGATAAAGGGGGTTTTATTATCTTCCAAGAATTATACTGAAGTATAATTTGAATATAAACATCTGTGTTGTTTGGACTAGTCTTTTCCAACAGGTAGCAGCTCTCCAGATGACTTTACAAAGCCAACAATTACATGAGACAAACACTATGCAACTCTCATTTAGGTGAAATGATTTAAAGCCACATGGTCCCATGCCATTGCCTATTACTAGAAAGGAAGTGCATAGTTTCAAGTCTTTTGAATTTGGGCAACTATTTTTTAAGGACCAGTAGATTTCATCAGTTCCTCAAGGGGGAATCAACCAAATACAGAAGATGGAGCAAAAGATACAAGGTCTTGCTCTTTCCCAGAAGGTGTTTTCCTTCCTCTTTTGTTTTGCCAGCATTACATTTTCTCACCTACCATGGAGGACAAAATCTGCAGCTACTTAACACATTAGACTCAGTGACACTAAAAATAATGCATTTAAATGTGATATTTGTGACTATGTGCCCAGCATGAAAAAAACATTATTCCTTAGATTCAATTTAGGCCTATGGGATTCCAAGTGCAATTACGGTGTTGACTGGATTAATAAAATTGCTTAAATATGCAGTGGTATTTCATCAGCTATTCCAGAGGCTTCTATATTACAGGGCTAGTGAAACTGACTGTGGAAGTAAGTGCAGTATGTGAAAAGATGGTTCGGTTATATCCCATCATAAAAGCAAGCAAAAGTATTACATATTAAAAGCTAAAAACCATCTGTGGCTGTCATAAAATCAGCTTAAGGAAACCAATCCAGACTTGAGGTGGTGCAGCAAGTGGGAGATGCACATTAGATAAGACATATAAAAATGTGTTTTGGATGTAGTGTGAGAAGATTGAAACACACCTGTCATACAACAGTTACCTTTTGTAGCTGAGTATAGATATAAGCAGGAACTAAAAGTATGTCTATATTTCAGGTGATGCTGAGTGCTCTGTGGGCAAAACAGAAGGCTCAAAATGTAAAATAAATGCTTATATTAATATTTATAAAACATAAAATTAATGCTTCTCTGAGAAATCTGCTAAAGTCATGATAATATTTCTGAAAAGGTATTGCTTTTTGGTACTGCACTTAATGTAAAAAATACATAGTATACAGTGTGCCAACACACAGCTATCTTTTTGTAAAATCATGTGTTTTCCAAAATGCAGATAAAAACCCCTGTACTTCAAATAAAACTGGAGCACGACACATTAAATGGCTCAAGAATAGTCCATGTATTCTACTTGTAAAAGCAAACGCAATAGGTGAGATAATATTTAATTGAAAAATAAAAACAAATTAATGCCTTCTGAGATTTCTCTTACAGGTTTTATTATGAAATTATTTTCTTGTTTAAACAAAGAGCGAGTTGTCCGAAACAAGATAGGTTTGGAAAAGAAAAGAATCTAGGTATTTCAGTGGGGAAGGGTTTCTCTAGGTTAAATTAGTCATAACTCGTTCTTGGAAAAACATACAAAGAAGGATAAGTCAAATTCTTCTGTAATATGCATGTAGACAAGAACTGCATTTGAAGATTAATTATCTCATTATTTTTCTAATATGCTGTAATTAAGTGAGCTATAGCACTGAAATTACTAAACGTGGGATTACTATTCCAGATTTGAATTAGCTTGTATTTCAGAAATGTTCTACACTACACCTCAGCTTTAGGACATAAGCATAATTAAACTACCACTTTATTTGATGCAGCTGCTTCATAAATTTGCACTTCAAAATAGTTCCATCATTCACCATGTCATTTCCTGTGTATTTTAATTATTGGCTGGTAAAAAAAAATTAAACCTAAGTAGTTTAACAATAGCACAGTAGCTTTTCCTCACACTCAAATTAGGCCTAAGGGATTCTGAGTGCAATTATGGTGTTGACTGGATTAGTTCAATTGGTCAAAAATGCAAGGATATTTCATCAGCTATTCCTGAGGCTCGTGGATTATGCCCAAGAAAACGAAGATTTAATTTCATCTAAGTTATTTCCATTATTTCTTAAAAAAAAAAAAAAAAAAAAAAAAAAGACCAGGAAAGAAGCTTGGTAGTTACACAAGACTGAGAAGATAGAACTGGCTGAATGAATTATCAGTGGGATTTTTACCATTACCTTCCAAAAAGTCAGGCTTTCAACCTAATCTACACTTCTAATGTAAGAAACACCTGACATTAGCTTTTGGGGGTATTCATACTTCACAGATGCTCGACCCAGAATTTGGGTAACTTTTTCTTCCATTCCATTTTCCAGTATTCTCCACTATTTGTGAAACACAGAGCTCCCTGTTAAAGCTGGATACCAAGCCTACTTGAACTTTTGCCTTTTGGAGAGGTTGCATCTTAAAGGGCCATAATATCGTGGCAGTTTGCCTCAGATCACTGCTCCCGTAGTACAGTCAGGTACGGGCAGCTGTGCTTGTCTGGTATTTTAATACCTGACTGCTTCAAGTCAGATGTCATTCCAGAGCTATTACCATTACTCAGAAATAGCTGGAATGATAGCTGTAGGCAGTCTACAATTTTCAGGAGAGATATTGGTTTCTTTCTAGTCCTGAAATGTGCAAAGCCACGCTGTAGTATTTCTTCTAGACATGATTTCAATTAGAGGACCTGGTTATCCATCCCTATTGGCATTCTTTATAATAATCTGTTCTATGCAAATATGCAATATCATTAAAATGGCATTATTATTCATGAATACGTTTGGAAAATCTCATTCATCATACATCCTTTAGAAAAAAACTAAAATAACAAACATAAGCAGGATCATTAATCTTTCTGGGATGTCGCAAATTGAAAGCATCATGACTAACCATGGTACTTTGCTTATGAAAACATTTATTTTGATTCTTATATTTTTTGTGGATTCTGAACCTTTTGAATGCAGGGGACAGAATGTTGCCTCAAACTATCAAAATAAATTGTGGATCTTCTTTGCCATTCTCCTGAGGCAACAAACATCCTATCCATATTGCAGGTGGGGAAGCCATCTTCCCACAGGAAAAGAGTTCAGGATGTTTCTACTGAGGGATTTCTACCTTATAAACTCTATAACATCTTGGTATCATCCAAAGGTCACTCGAATGGAGCAGAATACATACAACTGTAACAAGTGGGACAGTAATACTAAGTGACATTTCACAGCTATCTAATACAAGGATAGTCTTCCCAAGCTATGGGAAAACATTCCTGTATATAAAAGGGAGAAATAAAAAATCATACATCTGAGTTTGGTGAGAGCTTAATTAAAAACTGTAGGAAATATAGGCAATAAGAATGAATCCTCTCAGAGAAATCTGCCTTCTAAAGAAATTTTATTAGAGAAAATAATCATCAAATCTTCAGTGACTATCAATCATCACAGCTCCATCTGTTTGAGTGCCATTATCCCAATACACACCAATTGTGCCTCTGACCTTTCAGTGGCTGGATACCAGCATGAAAAAGAAAGATAATGGAGTATTCAAACAGATATGTATCATCTCAAAAATAACATATAGTTTCAGATCAAATCACACTATTGATGCCTAGCTAAAAGAGGCTCTGCATGTGTTCTTATTGCTGGGAAACCAGCAATAAATGTGGCAGTGAGACTAACTTCTGATCTCTTAAGGATGCCACCATGGAAAAACCAACTTACAAAAACTACATTATAAAAGCCTTTGTATTTCTTGAATGGCTTAAATTAATTCCCTTATTGTACCTGTCGAAACCCTCTTTCACAAGTAAAAGTAAGTAGCAGGCATCAGCAAACATAGCTCAGGGGGATTTCAGAGTGCAAATCTCCACCTTAACATAGATTTTTTTACCTAGCTGAGCTAGGATCACTCCTGAACAATACCACATTTTTTGAACAGTCCAGTTGTAGACCTGTACATAGAATTCACAGATTAGAGCAGTCTCTTTTAGAATAAACTAAAAATAAACTAAAATATTGGTTTTAACTTTATCACTACTTTTTTCCTTTCCTCCCAAGGGAGGAAATGAATTCTGTTCAACAGTAGTTCCATCTATAATAACTTGTGATTGCATACTCATGTCCATGAGCTATATGACTACCAAATCTCTTATAATCAGGTTCTAGAGATTACAATTGGTGCAGGTTAATTAATTTCTATACCTCTGAAATAGATGTTGCTCTGTTAATTCTGTGTATTCAATAAAAAAGGTGATGAAAGACATCATGAAATATGCTGGAAAAGTGAAAAAATGCAATGGCAATAGTTATAAAAGGTACACTGTTTTATGGTGAATCAATTAATATGCTTAATGTTATCTATAAAAACCTCATCCTGCTCTCACCAGGGAAGCAGGCTGTGCTGTGTGGTTGATCTACGGAGTCCTTGTGCACTTTAATGTAACCAAACTAAATTATTTCCCCTGCATCCTTTACAGTATGCCCAAACAATATAATTTCTGAGTGGACAGCTTGTATTAAGACAAAGAAATACAGGAGGAATGCTGAAAAATCTTAAGCTCATATAAGCACATTCCATAATGTTCAGCATGTAAAGCTTTTTTATTTTGCCTCTCATACTCAAAATGACGTGGGAAGACATCCAGATCCTAATTTATTCTTCTTCTTAATTATGGTCTACATGAGCATTGTGGTAGTTTGCGGTTAGTGGTGAAAAAGCATTCAAAACTAAAAAGCTCCTTTGAAACTGAAACACATTTCTTGGTTAGTGTCTTTAACATCCCCCAAACAAGGAAGCTGGGAGGGAGAATACACAGTGGATATATTACAGTGTTACGCTTTTCTGTCATTTAAGTATTTTTGATACTTGTGTATCAGCTTTCTAAGATGATGAACAGGCAAATTCATTTGTCTTCCATGTCTCAAAGGACATAGCAGCATGCTGAATCAGCCCATTAAGCCTCAGTGGTGCACATGTCGCCTTTCAACCTTTTTTATCTCTGATGAACCATGTGCCGATGGAAGTCAAAACGTGTAAGTGTGTGCAAGAAGAGTGAAAACTTGTTACATGCCGGAATCACAAAAGAAAAAAATCATTCAGGAAGAAAGACTCAGCAACATGCAGTGGCTGATGTCCCTGTCCAGACTGTACAGCACACAGCCATGGCCCCATCCTGCAGCTCATTGGACCCCAGCCCACGTCTGAGGAGGAATCGAGAGATGTAAAAGACCTTTTACCTTCTCCCAAGCAAACTCAGACTCGCCAGGCCTGTAATTGGGCCCAGCGTAAGGACTTGTTCTCCTGCCAATCCCATGTTGCCATATGTCCCCCTTTCCGAGCTGTCCCGTGTTGCCATCTGTCCCCACGCCAGCCTGGCCGGCCGGGGCCATCTGTTTCTGCCTGACCCATCCCATGGGGCCAGCTGTCTCGCCCCCTTCCAGGCTGGTTCAGCCACACACCTTGTCTGGAGGTACAAATTCCTACCAGCCATGGATAAATATCTGCTAAAAGGGAAGAAAGCATGAACAGCCTAAAAAAAAACAAAATCAACTTGTTCTGTCTGCATTTCTTAATAAGTGTCTAGTTGAAGTTTCGCTGTGAAACCTTTTTTGCAGGTCCTCAAAAGTTCCAGTGCTGACATTTTGTTAAAACTCAGGTGGCGGAATTGGTACTGGGAGATGGTGGGAATTGTTTTTGCAACAAATTTGTTACTCTGGTGCCACGTAGAAGCCCAGAAGAAATTTGAAAATCTGTTCCTAATCCTTCACAAAAGCCTGATATTGAGTACCCAGAACTAATAAGCTCATCTGCAATGAGGTCCCATTAAGGTGATGGCACAAGAGCATATAAACCCATCTACTGACCAGCTTTTTGGAAAGTCTCAGTCCACAAAGCTATATTTAACCAAATGAGTGGAAAAAAATGGAATAATTTTTGAATTCCTCTCAAACAACCATTTCTTTGGTCATTGTGGACAATTAATTGCATCTAGATGAGGGATGTGGGGAGAATTTTCCACTTTCCAGTTGCATATTCTCACATCCCCGCTCCCTACTGGGACAAAATGCAGGCATGCACCAGCTGTCCATTCTTCTTCCCTCCTACCTTCCCACAATCTGGTTTTCACAGTTAAGAAAAGTAGAGGTGTGGACTGGACATGAGCCATCATTTTTCCTAGCAGGTAAGTCTAGACATAGCTTATAATACCCTTCATACCAGTTCTCTTCCCTCATTTCCAATCTGTAGCACATTTTTACTTACTTATATTGAACTGACTATTTTTAAGTGTTTCAGTTTGATTGATGCCATGGAGAAATCAGTGTCATTATTGCTGCAAAATATTTAGGGAGGGATTCTTTCAACATTCTGGCTGTTTATCCAATAAAATATTTTCCATTAAATAGTGGAGGTTAAGATATGAGGTTTGAAATCCCATATGCATTGACGTAGGTGCTATAACCTCTGCTGATTTGAGAAGGGCCACAAAGCCACCCTGTGGTGAATGTTGTGCTCAATCTATCACTTTATATATCTAATCTACTTACATGCTTCTCAAAGTAAGAACAATATTATCCTGCTACTAAAGATATGAGCAGCAACCTGATGCAAGTTTGAATGTTTTATTTCATTGGAAAATGGAGTGTTAATAAATCAAAGACACAAATTAATGTTTTTCTCAATTATTTTCATGAGGTTCAGGTTAGACGTGTTTGGTTTAGCTCACAGCTGTTTGCTTATTCTGGGCTCTGCAGTATAGGTTTTGGGTGGTTGTCAGATATTCTTTTGGCTTAAAAAAGCACAAAGAATCTTAAAATGATTTCACAATGTGTATTAAGGAATGATGAGTTGCACTGACAAACTAAAATTTGTATTTTAAACATTAGTCCCATGTGTTGTTAATGTCAAAAAGAAATCTATTCTTTAGCAGAAAATCTGACAACTCTGTCCACCTCAAAGTACTAACTTCTGGCATTTTCAAAAGATTGCTGGTGAGTGTTGGAATATGGCTCTGTGTAAAGTTACAGCCATGATAAATGCAAGATTCCACTGAAAGCACAGCCTGAACCCAGTCTGTCAAAAAGAGCAAAAGGAATTACCTGTTCAGCAGGATCATATGTTACTACTTATTTCAGTAGGAGACAGTTACATATGAGCTACTTCAGGTGAAAGCAGGGAACAGTGAAAGAATAACTCACTAGATCAAATGCTGTTTGTAAGCCTGTGGTTAAAGTCTGAACTCAGCTGAAGCAGGAGCCATTGTGCTTGACACTGCAGCTGAGATCTGGCATCATTTCCCCCAGCAGTGGGAATCCTCAGTACCAGCTACGACTGTTCGCTCTCTGGCGTGGCAGCTACACTGAGCATAAAGCATGCACAGAACATGTGGCAAAGCTGGTGTCCTGGTGATGAGCTTAGTGCCACCAACATAGTGCCTTAGCTGCTTTTGCATCAGAAAACCAACCCAAAGCCACAGTTCAGAGTTTCCTTACTGTGTGCAGGCAGGGCTGCCATGGGTCAGGCTGCAGGGAGGGAGGGAGCACTGCCTGCCTGCTGTGCACCGGCAGCAGATTGCACAGCCATGCTGAGATAGAGTTACCCACCAAAGAGCCTATGGTAGGTTTTGATAACACAAGAACAGATGCTATCAAACCCTACCCAAAGCTTGTGCAGCTCTGGGGAGGAGTGTGAAAAAGGGAGGAAGAGGGGTAAGAAAATCCCAAGATGTAGCAGAGGTGCATTATCGGTCATTCTGCTATGATGAATGTGAACAGCAGGTAGTCCATTAAGGCCAGCCTTTTCACTGAACAATTGGAGGTCTGATAGCCATTAGAAGCAGGTCATATTTAATAGCAGTTGACTCCCTCAACTCTTTCTCCTACAGTACATTTAAATGATTCTTTGGCAAGTGAATCCGCTTTGCTTCTCCCGCACAGGTTTGGGAGAGAGGATAAGGAAAGGCATTTATTTTTGCAGAACTGGATCTTTTGTCACCCACTCCCCTCTGAATCTCAACTACTATCTGCTAAGGCAAAATGAACTTTAATAAATGAGCTGAACTCATTAGTTATGTGAGGCTCATGCTTACAGTCATAATGATTTTAAAATGTGTGGCTGCATCTTGAAGAAGAACAGAGCTTGACATAATTTCAGTTATCAAATACTGGTAATTGACACAGAGACAGGCTGTGCTTTACACTGGGTTATAATTAATCCACTTCAGTGACCTCAAAGGCTGCACTTCTGAGAAATCTACCACTTACATTTTGATTCTTTGTCAACTACTTCAGCAGACATAAATTACAAATGAGGTACTAATGAAGTATTTCATCACCTGTTTACCTTCAGTGATCAGTTCCCTTACCCTAATTTACAGGAGGCACAATTTTTTTGAAGCTACTGTCAGCTGGAGCTGCCTTTTACTCTGAGCAGTTATAAATTAGCACATAGCTGTGCTTACTCTCACTGGCTCTTTGTTCTTGGTTTTAAAATACTACAGCACAGAAGGAAATCAGTTTATATTTAGGAACAGATGGGTAAGAGAAAAAAAATGTAATTATTTTCTTGTCTATTCTTTTATTTAAAGGCTCACTACATGGAAGGAAATTCCCCACTCATATAAATACATCAGATCCTAGTGCCATGAGTGTAACTTTGTGTATTTATAGCAGTAGGGCATTTGACTCACTTTGAAATTAAACCCTGCCATATTGCCAATGCTTGGAATGATTTTACACGTGTACTTATCAAAGAATCACCTTGGTCTGCCAACGTATTGCCACTGAAAACCTTACACTATGCCTGCAATGCTCACATAACTGACTAATTTAGAGTGGCAGGGCTTGATTCCCACATGCAGGCTGAAAAAACATGGAGTAAGGGATAATTTGAGGGTGAGTAAGCAACAATCTGACTTTCAGAGGCTGGAGGGTGAGACACAGCTGTATCATCCTGACCTGCTGTTCTGATGCCTGTGTGCTGCTCCCAATCTGCTCCCAATCTTGCCAACATTTCCCCTCAGTCCCTGCAATACATTCCCATGGGTTTGGCACCATTCTCCTCCACCATAAAAGCTTTTTTTCTTTCTTAAGCACTTTCTTAAGCACCACTGCTTTTACCCTCAACTGTTCCTTCCAGCAACCTGATCAGTTTTCTTCCACTTCTTCCTGCTGACACCAGTGATTCTCCTGATCTGTGTTGCTGTCTCTATTATTCTTTTCCTTTTTGGCACTACCATGAGGCCCACTGTATCTTTCAATCCAACAAAAGCTAAGTATTCTCCATGTTTTTAAGTGTGAGTTTTCCATATTTTATCAGCTTTCCTAAGTCAGGAAAAAAAATTAAGAATGTTTCTTCATATTTTTCCAGAGATCTAAGAAGAAGATGAAGAAATTTAATTATTGGGAAAGCTACATTAAACTATTGAGTTCTGTTTAATTCTAGGCACTTCACATGAAAGCCATTAATGGGCTCATAGTTGGCAGGAGTTCAGGGCAAACTTACTTTTCAAGTCTGAACCAAACCAGTGAAGGTAGTATGCGACAGATCATCTGGATTTCGTTGCACGTTGAGGTGAAACAGAAGGTTGCCTGACAAATGAGAGTAGAACATATTTGTTTATTTTTTGACGAGGTCCTTAATTGGCTCCTTTAGGGAGTGAACTGAAGAAAAGAGACAGAGAAACAGGCTCCCATGTTCTGAAGAAGGAGGCAGATGCAAAGGTGGGGAGAGATGAAGGATCTTGGGCAGTGCAGGGGTCTGTTATACTGCCAGACATAAGGCAATGAAATGTATCTAAACATACAATTCTGTCTACACTTGAAAATTTCCTATGGTAAATAAAGACACAAGTTACTGGTTACAGAAATTGTAATCTTTTTCTTGGTGTACTTCCACTGACAATCACCCTTGAAAAAACAAGCTGCAAACCTACAATACCACATTGCTGGATCTAGGAAGAGAGCGTAATGAAAGTACCAAGGAGTTCTTGGGCTCAACACCAGCACAGAGACCTGGGGCTGCCATTTCCCATGGTCTCAGTGCCACCAGTGGAGAGAAAACAGCCTAGGAGGCATCTCAGACAGCCTCTCGACAGAGATGCTACTGGAGCCTTCAGGGACAAATGAAAGTTCCAAGCACAGAGTCCAGCAGGTGGGGACTCAAATGCATGTGCTTGGATGGTGCAACTGCACAGACCATGGGCCTTCAGAAGTTTCCTCCTAAGCCTGATTATGCATTCAGGTCCAGTTACCACAGAAAAACTCCAGTGTAGGTTCCCACTGCGCTGGAAACAAGAAGTTTCTGAAATAATTTGCTTCTGTGTCAGTTTTGCTGTCTTTTACAGACCGCAGTGCAGAGGGTAGGAAGAGGCTTGAGGCAACAACCAGAAGGTCATGAGCACCGAACCCTGGGCACCCTTCCCCAGATATCTCCAAGCTGGAAACCTGTTGCTGAGATTCATCACTCTGCATTAGGCAGGGTCTGCTCCATGATCATTGCTCCATGGAAAGTATGGGAAAATAAAAGTCTGTGTTTTTGTTTTTTGAGTGTGCTGTTTCCTGGACCTCACCGCATCTCCTTTGTCTCTCTCAGCAGAGCTGATGGTCTCAGGTTGCTCAGGACTGATCATACCTGGTGCAGCCAAAATACATGTCTTTGGGAAAAGGAGTCTGAAACAAAAAGGGTCAGCAAGACCCCACCCACTAACACCTTCCATAAGTTTTCATAACTAATTGTTTTTCTATACAAGGGGAAAAATAATTATTACTATAGCAACTATCACAATACATAATAGGTTGGTTTTTTTTTAACAATCTGTACTTTCTGCAGAGATACATATCTTTTTTCTTTTGCAGTTTTGCAATAGTTGTAAGTAACTTATAGAGGATCCAATATTTTCCTTTTCAGGAAAGGGAGGAAATGTAATGGAAATTATTTATACAGATTTTCAACGGTAATGAAAGAGGGAGATAACAGTGAGGAGTGACTGTCCCTTTTCAGGAGTGAAGAGGGCTACAGAGTAGCTTAATAAACCTGTCCCATGAAGACAGTCTGAGAGAGTTTGGGTTGTTCAGCTTGGAGAGGAAAAGACTCTGGGGAGCAGAAGTAATAGCAACTTTCTACTACCTAAAGGAGGCTACAAAAGAGATGGAGAGGGACTTTGGACAAGGACATGTAGTGATAGGACAAGGGGGAAAGGCTTTAAACTGAAAGAAGGCAGGTCAGGATTAGATAAAGGGAATAAATTATTTACTGTGAGAGTGGTGAGACACAGAAACAGGCTGACCAGAGAAGCTGTGGATGCCCCATCCCTGCAAGTGTTCAAGGCTGGGCTGAATGGGGCGTTGAGCAACCCGGTCTAGTGTAAGGTGTCCCTGCCCATGCAGGGGATTGCAACCAAACGGTCTTTGTGGTCCTTTCATCCATCCCCCAGCCCATGCCACTGCAAAAGCAACTCCTTTTTTTTATAGATAAGCCCATGTCAAGGCACCGGTTGAGATGCAGCTGAAGTCTGTCTACAGCTGCCACCTGCTTCATTCCTAGCACTGTGCTGGTACCTATGGGAAGTCCAGAATGACAGGAAGAAAATATTATTTTTCTGCATTTTCATTCCATCCAGTGGACACAGGCAGAAGGCAAACTTGGCCCACCTTGGGGAAGGGTGTCTTTCCTTGTGGGCTGTTAGACTGGGCTTTGTGCTTTACACTGGCAGATAAGACTAGTGCAGGCATGCAGGTAAATGTGGGATGGACTTTCTGTTGACAGAGCAGAAGTGAAGCAGAAGCTACAATATCCTTCATATGCAGACAGAGATAGGGTGATATCCTTTGATGCTTTGTAGCTTCTGGATCTACCTTGAAGGAGAGAATTGTAAGGGCTGCAGGGAAAGAAAGTCAGATTTAGAGAAAAATTTAGGGTCTGGTGTGCTGCCGGGAGCTTGGACAGGATAAAACAGCACACAGATTTCATATGCATCTGTAAAATCATTGAGCTGTAATTCTCTCTTTTATTGATTTCTTTGGTAGTGATGTGGCATTGTGCAACATTTTACTTTCAGTATAATCCCCAGGTCTGATCAAATTTTAAAGACAAACAAAAATTGTTGTTACAGTTTTAAGAGCAGTTTGTGTAGAAGAAATCTAGAAAATAACTTGTGGCCACCCCCCAAAGTCTGCATGGAAAAACTCCATGCAACCAAACAATTTGAGTAAATCCAAATTCATACTTTCCTTGCCCAGCTCAAAATATTGGAAACCACCAAATTTTCCTGTACAGTCTGTATACCTACCTTTCTTGGGATTCAAACTCAGCAAAGAGCTTAATTCCATATTGGATTATATGCAAATGCTCGAGTTATCTGCTGAAGCCTAAATTTGTCGTCCCCTCCCAGCTTTGTGATTGTTGCACAATTTCATTGTCAATCTGATTTTTAAAAACAAAGCCTATGAAAAGTGACAGAGAGCAGAAGAGTATGTGTCTGTTTCTATTTTAATAATTATATGTGCTTAGAAATTTTAATCACATAGTCATCAATTTTCGTGCACATAAAATCCTGGCTAGCTTATTTTTATGAAGAAATTTTTATTTTCCTCAGTCCCGTTGCTCACAAAACTGGCAAATGTACATTTGTTACAAGTCAAGAATTATCTGAGAGGTAAATTTCATATTAATGGAACTAATGTGCTTTCTTTTAAAACATCTTTGGTTATTTCATTGCTTACCATAATTTAAGACTTGGCTGCATAAGGAGTGTTGCACTTTGGCAATTGCTGAAATGGTCTGTGTGTGGTCAAGACAGCTGTGTCTGTTGTTGCTGAACATAATGCTGACTTAAGTAACCAGTATCCGCTTCAAGTAGGATTTCAAACCTTTTTGCTTTCTTTCGTTAATACCAGGTTACACAGACAGAGAAAAGGGGGGCTGGTGCTGACCTGTCTTTCTTGTTGTTCTCGTGACTGAACGGCAGCAGATAGAGCAGGAGAAGATTGCAATCTCTGCCTTGAAACCTTCAGCGATGAACAGCAGCTGAGCAATTTCAGGATGTTGTGTTTTGGGGTTCATCTCCCCATCTAACAAAATGCTAATCCTCAAATGACTTCAATTTCCACTTCCAAAATGTTCTGAAGAAATCCCATGCTGTCTGGTGCAATGCTTTGGTCTTTGAGCTGCACAGAGGTGGTCTGATCCCTATCTCACTGGGAATTGGGAAACAATGTCACCCAAGTCAACATATAAGTAGTATATACAATATCTAAACTTGGCATGAGGGGAAAATTGCCCCGTGATTACACCACTCAAGGAAGTGCTTTTAAAGCTAAGAAGAGAGATGGGGATCAAACAGATATAAAGGGCTTGAGGGCAACCGTGCCAGCTGAGGAATTCATGCCTGAACAACAGCGGGCGGTGGCTGCTGCCTTCCCGGCTGGGCTGCGCCTCGGTCCGCGTCCCGCGCCGGCTGCCAGCGCGCACATCCCGGGAAAAGCGCTGCCCACCGGGCCGCTGCCAAGCCTGCCCTGCAGACCCTGCCCACTCCAGGGGGCACATTGGCACCCCGTGCCTCCCCGGGAAAGCACGGCCCAGAGGCAGCTTTCATCTCGGAGCCCCCTTTTCCCGGGATGACCTCCCCGCGGAGGGGCCGGAGCGGTGCCGGCGCCGCTGGTTGTGTAATTTATATGTAAATGAGCGGACAATATGCACAAGCGAGCTGCACACGCACGGCTCCGGCGGATTCCACCGTGCGGACTCTGGTTTCTGTCAGAAGCATGCACAGATGGGGTTTCTGCAGATTAAAGAAACCAAGATGTGATTGCTTTTAAAGAATGTACCTACCGATACAATGCTGAGAGAAAACAGGAAAGCGCTAAGTATTTGAGTCTTAAAATAACACTGCTTTTTCTAGTCATTAAATATTTTGAGATATACCTCCTATTGCACTTACAAACATTTAGCCATTATTCAGGGAATATGACTGCTGAGATTTATTCCAACACATTCCAGAACACCCTTGTAAGATGAAATTTAACATCAAGTGAACAACGTGTCCTACAAAACCACTTTTTTAAAAGCAAATAGGGAGAAAATAATCAAGACTTGTTTTAAATTAACTTTCAAGGTCATGTTGGGATGAAGCCATTTCAATATATATCAAAAGGGTATAGCAATGTGCAGCTTACTGAAATATGTTTTTGTACAGTAAGAATATGTCCTCATTTTACATGGTTGAATCCTATACAATAAACTCATTTTCAAAGGTGACCTTGAAGCTACCATCCACATTTCTTAAATATTTGTCTTACAGTTTAATCCGTGCAAATGTATGTGTGAAGAGCTTAATTTCTTTTTTTTCTAAACAAACAATGCAAATAAATTCTTTGTTATAAAAGGCATAAATCAGTTTATTTCTGTTGGTTTCGCTGGACCTACCGCAATTTTCTCTAGCTGAAAATCTGGCTCTGATTCCTTAATCCACAGATATACTTTGTCATTGCAGTTTATATAAACATGAGGTCAGCTAGTACTTCCAGACCCAAATGAACTCCTTGATAGTTCAAACTTCAGTTTGAAATCTGAATTTTGCTGTCATCATTTATCTTACAACTGACCACAAGCAGACATAGAGCATTGCTGGGTTTTGTGGTATGGTTTTGTCTGGGGATTTTTAAATGTAAGTAAGCACCCAGTTTTTCTCCAGGCACAAAAATTTAAATGACCCATTAAAAGTTAGCATAGCTGAGTGTACTTTTCTTAATAAGCTTTGAAAGAGCATTTAGTAATAGCCCAAACAACCATAGCATCCAACAGATTCTCATTGTTTGAGTCAATCCACATTATAAACTGTGCATAATGTCTTTTTAACAAATAGGACTATTTTCAAACTATGGGAATGCAGGAAAGGAAAAGAAATAGGTGATTTTCTCTTTCATTCCATAATTTAAAATGTACACATGAGGCTGGACAGGATATAAGTCTTCTTTTAATGTGCAAAGACCAGCCCATAAGAAATTTGAAATAAAACAGTTATTCACAAATGTGGTTTCAAACACTGGTATTTTATACACAGTGTCAGTATTATTAATTTTGTCTTGCATTTCCCCAAATAATTCAAACTACTTTGTAGTCAAAACAGTCAGAAACATAAACTTGGTTCATTACTGCACAGCTACATGGGAATGAAATGCAGAGGGTATTTCATGGTGGATAGCCTTGCTGAACACATTAGAGGAAGAGAGAAATACTTAATCCTCTTAAAACTATGGGGAGAATTTCAGTTGGCAAAATGGTCATACTGGAATTTGACCATATGCTACCAACACCTCTATGAAATGCCCTAAAATGCAGTTTCTCAGGAATGAAACAGTTGACTACTGTATTGAGAGGTGAGAGGAGTGTAAAATAATAAATAGTCCAGAAAATAATATGAGGTGAAGGCTGAAAGTAGGAATGATCATACTACCCTACACTTTCAAAGTGCTTTTTATCTGGCAATTTCAAATTAATTTTTACATATGTAGTGCTGTAAGAGACAAATATTATGCCAGTGTTACAGAGGAGTAAACTAAGGCATAGCAAATTTGCATCACTTGCTTTAGGCAACACAGATGGTTAATAGGAATGCAGAGAATATAATTAGTAATTCTGTATTATACTCTGCTATTTTAATCACAAAACCTTCTTCCCTGTGATGGACTGCTTATGCATTTGGAAAGATTTATATAAAAAGTTGCAGGTACAAACCTATAAGGACTTTCCACAGCCCTATGCAGATTCAGGGGTGTCTGGGTCCTAAATCACTGTAAGCACCTGGGTCTGAGCCTTGCAAAGCCAAGCTGAAATGAAGAAACTCAGAAGTTGTTTCCACACCAGCACATCACTGAAGTACTGTCCAGTTTAAGAAAACAGCATTCAGTTGATCCATTCTAGGTTCATTCATTATCCATAGAATATTCTCGTGCTGGAAATGAGAAATTTTCATGACACACAGAACTCTGTACTGTATTTTATTTCTGGAATGTGTTTTTAACTCTATCTGTGTTGTGTGCATTACTCTAGATGACCACCTTCAGCAGTGGTCTAGCAGTTCCTCTGCTGCCTAGAAGCTGAAAAATGAGATCTACAGATCCCTTCAGAAACACTGCCCTTCATGGAATAATAGATGGGTTGTCATTATGCTTTGGTGTGGAAAGTTGCAGTCAGACTTGGCAGTTCTGACTCCAAAAATCAAGCTTTGAGGTTTTCCTTAATGCTTAGGCTTACGATACAAATACAAAAGCAAAGATTAAGTTTTATAGGTAGTTTACTAGACTAAACATAGTTGTGAAAACTGTTAAAAAAGAAAGATTCCAAACATAGCAACAACATCTAACAGTGAAAAAAAAGAAATTTAAGAACTGCTATCTACCAGCTCCACCACATGGCAAAGGAGTAATTTACAGTTTTCTTTCTAGAAGGAAGATAATTTCAATCTAAAATCTTAGTCTGCCTCAATTTCTTCAACAGACACCTCTTCAGCAGAGGGGTCCCAGAGAGCAAAACTGTGAAAGGCACAAGTGATTTTAAAACAGTAGCTCATGGCCTGCCAGCGCAGACAGTCATATTTTGATAAAAAGCTGCAGGGTTGGAAACCATGTTTTCTTGCTTGTGTGTGGGATGGTAGAGATTGATTTTTTTCTTGGAGCTCCTCTCCATGGCCATGGCATAAATGGTTAAACCAGAATGCAGCATTCAGTTGATCCATGCTAGTTCACTCAATATCCATGAAATAGTCTCGTGCTGGAAATGAGAAATTGAAATGAGAAATGGAAATGAGAAAAGCCCTGGCTCCAGGACAGACAGGCAAGACAGAGAGGGAAAGTGCAGTATCATAAGGTTACCCTGCTGCTACTCCATGAGCCCAGTCCTTGGATTTTCCATGTCCTGTTGTACTTTGGAATGAGAGGGAGAGTGCAAGACAGTAGACAGACACTCCAGCCATGGCCTCTCTTGTGTCACTTTCCCTGGAGATAAACTTCACCATGGAGGGAACTTGCCTCTGCATTCCAAGGTAAACCCAGTCCATACCCATTACCTCCATGACAGTAGAAGTTCTTAGTGCAGAAGACAGATTAATCTATCTTGTGAAAAATACTTAAAGCATTAAACCCCTTACTCAGGATACAGTAGTCTTGATTGGCCCAAGAAAAACCACCAGACAGGTGAGTGAACTACGCATTCCTTCTCTTTTTTGTAAAAAAAATTGAAAGAGAGTGGTTCTACAATAGCACTGCTACAGTACTTGTGTTTTTAAGTTAGTCTTAGCAGCTGTGTTCCTTGGGGTCTATATCTAGGGAAAAGTTATACTTGATTCATTTGGAAACACCACTTTATGACAGGGAATTAATTAGTATGTAAAACATGTCATGAAATGGACTCAAAATGAGTGTTGTATAATCATCATAAGGAGAAACTGGAGCTGACTCACCAGCTTTTTCAAAGTTTTGCTTTTCAAATATCTCATGGCAGCAACAGTAGCTGTCAGATTATTGGTCAGTAGCTGCAGACTTCTGACTTGGTAAGTACAGAAGTTTCTGCAGTGCTGCTTCTGATCTGCATTCACCTGGCACTACCCTAGCTCATAAAGCCTGGTATTCTTTGAAAAAAAGTATTTTGAAACTGAAGCACCAGTTACATGCTGCTCTTTCATGTCTTTATGTTTTTTTACAAATAGCTCTGCATTTTTAATATAATATCAGTAAGTGCATTCTAAGAAATTTTTAAAATTTTGAAGAAACTTTAATTGCTCAGATTGTGACACAAGATGTTTCTCCAGCTATTTCTGGCACTAGAAGATTTATGAGAGAACTCAGACAGTGTACAGAGCTGGTATTTTAAGTAACATGGGTTCACCAGAGAAGACAGGGAATTAGGATTCCTAGATTTATGTAATGCAAGGCAAAAAATAATGGAATTCACATCTCAGTGAGAAAAGATTGTATGCTCGTGTGCCTCCATAAAAGCATGGCTGGGTGTCTGAGAGGCAGGACGAGGGGAAAGTTGTAAGACTATGCAGAACACCAGGTTTTGATCATTAACTCTTGGCTTCTAGGTGTATTAGACTTCCCTGGCCACAGTTTTTCAACTCATTCAACAGTCATCTGCTTTCTCTAGGTGATGATTTTCACTGAGTAATCATTCCCAAGTTACCATGAAATAAGCAGCCTCATAAACCCAACTAATATTTGCTTTAAGATAGTGCAGGAGAACCTGCTCCATGAAGGAGGATGAAGTAGGAAAGCACACACATCATAGGTGGGTGTGATTCCACATCTGGAGATACAATGATAGAAGTAGCCACAAAACAGTGACATTTTAAAAATGAGTAATTTGAACCTGTCAATTAAAAGAGAAAGGCAAAATTATTCTAGTTCCATTAAAAATTGTATCTACTGGATCCAGATCTAATCCTGGGCTTTATTTTTTCCAAAGTTCTTTTCATTCCAGGTTCTGTGCTTCATTTTGTGTTTCTTTCTGTTTTCAAATCAAATTGCTTCCCTTTAGTAGTTTATTCTGAGCATCCACATGGGGTCCCACATTGCTTTCTATGTCATTTGATATTCTGTCTGCTCACTGCTTTTTAAAATAAAAAAAAATTGATTTCACAGTAAATTTGATCTCATAGTCTTTTTAATGAACAATTTATTTGTGTTGGTTCTGTTTAGTCCTGTTCTGGGATGGAATAAAGTCACATGTAATGTGGAGAGTGGTTAAAAAAAAAAACTTTGTACTTTGGCCTGGCTGTCCAATTTTCAGAGTGCAGTAATCACTATGATGGATGTGGGAAGAGAAATAATGAGCCCCTTTACTTTATTTCTTTGCAGCCCATGAGTGGAAACCATGAAGCTTTTCAGTCTAATCATTCTTCACGTCCATCCTTGATAAAATTCTCAGCAGTCAGCACAGATTTAAGAAGAAAAAAAGACACTGCCTGTCCTGTTTTTCAACATTTGGAATGTTTTAAGCAATATTGCAGGTGGGAAGATGGTCACAAATATATTTTATTTGTCATAATTTCTCTCCAGAGTTTAAAATGAAAAATGCAATGCAGACTCTAACATCAGAAAATATTTTGGAGCCCTTAAAAACTGAAAAAGTGAGACAAAACGGAACATGTAAAATATGTTTTATTTTTGCAGAAAATATTTATGTGAAATCAGGATTTTACTTTTGATTAACTGTTTACAGGTGACTGCATCTGCAGTTCTGGAATGCCATGATATGCTGCAGTATATTAAAGAGCAAATTTAGAGTATTCATAGTCTGAGTATTGAAAAAATTAGGGACATGGGACAGAAAAGAGAAAACATCAGTCAGTGGAACAAATGGCTCTATGTTTTTGCCACTTAACCTAATTAATTATTTTCTAATTTTATTAGATTAAAATATTAATCTAATTCTAAGTTGAAGAGACTCATAATTCTGATTTTCATCCAGACAAAATAGTGAAATTCTATTTCAAATAAGAAATGTTTCTGTAGCTTTTTAGTTGGTCATTGGGTACAAGAGGAGCTGCCAGAGGAAAAGAGAAAATTGTACTTTTGAGATCAAACACTACAATGCAGGAGTTTACCCTTCAGGATTTATATATAAACACAAAAATTAAAATGCTACACTCTAGAAGAAGCACCTTATAATAATCATCCTGAGGTATGCAATGTGCTGACAGACACTTTCCTTCCCTTGAAATGCTTTTAGTCCTTCTCCCACCAGGATGTGACAGGCTGACATTTGGAAGGGACCTTTATCACGGGAGCCTGCTGTTCCCTCCCAACCTGCTGCTGGTGACAAAGGAGGCTGGATACTCTCACAGTCAATTGCTGCAATCCGTCATGTCTGAGATGTCCTGACTGGCTTTTATTCCAGAGCATTTTGGTGCTCCCCACAAAGTCCAGATGTGGGGCTGGCAGGGCTGGGACTACTGGTGGCAGGGTGGGACAGTGGATGGCATGCGTGGCAGAGCTGGGGATTTTCATGTCTTGGAGAGGCAGCTGCCACCAAAAATACCAGCTCAGTTCAGACCATGACAAAGCCTCTGCTGAAGGTAATGTCAGAGAGAGACAGGAGGTGAGGGAAGCATCTGGAAGGGGTCTGGAGCAATGGGCACTGTCCCAAGGGGACAGGCAGGCTGGGCTGTCACACACCTCACAGATGTGAGGGAACCTTACAGAGCAGCTACTGCGTGGAAGATAAGAAAGCTTTCAGAATGGGTTACGCTGGGGAGAGCAGAAGTTGTGGACTTCCTGGTGGTGTCCTTTGTTGTCTCAGGACTGAATGGTTATGGAGGACAGCAGGAGGAGCTTGCTAGAGTGGACAGTGCATCATTCTTTCTCCTGATTTTGGGACTCCCAGCACCACAGCTGGCTGAACCAGCTCAGTCTCTCACCCAGATCTGAAATGGTCACAATAAATGGTCCTGTTAGGTGTGTTCTGCCCTGTCAACATAATTATCTGTTGGTCTAAGGGGATGGGATTTGTCTTATATATGATATGGAGCTAATTTCAGAGGTATTACCAGAGGTAATATCACAGCTAATGATTCTGTTTTAGCTAATAGAGAGGAATAAACCCCTGACAGACAATTCATCAGGCCTATCTTTATGTGTAGAAGACATTAACAGCACAGCAGCAATAGCATTAAGGGAAGTGTAGGGCAGTGTAGGCTGAGCATGGAACGCAGATATTGGGAAAGACAGTCTGTCAGAGGGAGAGCTCTATAGGATGCTTATGTGAATTTTAGCCCCTGAATTTAATGTCAGTCCTTATTTGCAGAGGAAATTTAAGTCCCTACCAGGTGCCAACCTGCTGGCCATCCGTAACAATACATTATCCCCAGTTTTGATTCTGCTCCAAACCAGCAGGTTTCTGATGTATAACATATATTGACAAGCACAACTTCCTGAGCAGCACATGAGTAGCCACACTTCATTAGCATGCCAAGCATGGACACAGAGAGGCCTGCAGAAATGTTTTTGGATGGGAGGAAATTCAGAACAAATATACCAATAATAATAAAACAAGAAATGCAGAGAGTGGGTATGCTGGTCTTTGCAACACACATAGTTTGCTGGAGTGGCTTCCAAAATACTAGATGAAACAGGAAAAAGGTGAAGAGGTAAATAAGGTATGAAAACATTTTGATATCATACAGAGAAAAAAGGATAATTCCTTTGTACTCAACTGTGGTTTTAATATAGGCTCAACAGATCACTCTTATCAAAGAAGTGGTGAAAACTAACTGCAGCTACATACTGGCCACATTCTCAAGCAGCATCAATCTCTGTATCTGAACATCTCACATGACTTCAAAGGAAAACATAAGCCCTTCCTCCCTTTGCATCATTTATAGGGATTTGCTTTGGGTTTTATTTTTTCAACTAGAGGCAATTATGTTGGAAGGTCCACATCAAAGAAAATGCCAACCTTAGGCCTTTTTGCACTATCCAGGACAGGGAGTGCAATGGATATTCATCTATTTAGGATATCCCATCACATGCATTGGCCAGAGTATGTTTCACAGTATTAATGGTGATGAGGTTAAAGCCTGTCGTTTCTTAGAAAATCTGGGTATCATCATAACCAGCTGTTCTGATTTGCTGACTATTTATTAACATCTTTAGTAATTATGCATGGCAAATTTCATGAGAACACAATGATGCAGCTTGTGTAAATTAATGCCCTCAATAAAACTTGCCTAGGCTTATGCACTTAGCTCCTTTGTTCAAGTGTGTTTCTCCCGTTAAAATATTTAGCTATTGCAGGCACTACCCCCTCTCAGGCATAGACTGTGCACGTTTTCTTTGCTTGTTCTGCATGAGAAGCTCTCATTGACCCAAATAAGAGCTCAGTGCATGGGCCATATGCTAAGACTATGGAAACTGCTTTGAGAGTATGTTGACTTTCCATACCCCCATCACAACTGCAGTGTGAGTGTCACTGCTGGATTGTCTTTTGCACGTGGATAAAACTTTACCTCTGGAGTCGGTGCGAATTTTGTCTCTGAGTAAAAGAAGATCATGTCTATTGCCCTTGGGAAGCTCTGAGCTGCCTGTGATTTCTCTGACAGAGAGTGTTGTGCACAGTCCTGTGGACTCCTCTCAGGCCAGATGTCCCCAGAGAAAAGTCCTCACCATCTAGCTGGAAGGATCCCAAAATAATGCCGGTTCATTTTGCTTGTTCACAATCTCCTCACATTTCACAGTGAGTACATTAAGGCTAGGGTGAAACCTTTCTTGAATGCCTGGTCAGGTACTGTCCAGGTGACATAATTTGTTGCATAACAATATAGGAATTATCTCACCTTTGCTTTTGCTGTCTGAAGGTTGAGCAACTTGCATGCCTCAGTTCTGTAATCATCTGTATTAAGTGAGGAGATACAAGCCCCATCTCAGGGTTACTCATCTCACCTTTAGGTAAGAATAGCAGAATGTAGCAAAGAAAATTTCATCTGTATGTACAATTATTCAATTCAGAAATTACTTCAGAACCCGCTTTAGAAGAGGCCACAGATTCACTATTAGATCTTATCCCTTTCCACTTGACCCATTTTGCCCAAATTTCAGTTTGAATGAACCTAAATCCAGCTTTAAAAGACATCGTTATAGCAGGGAGGGTACTGCCTTCGTATGGAGAATTGAATAATATCATTGCTTATTCTCAAACTGTACTCATGTTCTGTCTCACATACCATTGCCTTACATTAAAATAATTCCTTTTTAAACAGTTTGCTCTAAGCTCAGCAGGACTAAGTTACACATTCAGCAATGTACTCTGTTAATCCGCTGTTGTGACATCTTGTTTCTAGCTCCGTAAGCCTACACCCATGTGTACACAAACACATGCACACTTAGGCACACACATTTGCAAAACATGTCCATGGATCTCAGTGCCAGAACAGCCTGGGAGAGTTGCTTTGTTTGTCCATAGATGCACTTCAGCATAGCTGCAGCAAGTCAGAGCTCCCCACAAGCTGTGCTGCAGCAGACCCTGGCAGAGCACAGCCATGAGAGCTGTGAGGGCAAGAGGGGAGCTCCTGCTGACACAAAATCCCAGGGCAACTCAGTGAGATGGGGACTCTGCTCACTGTCAGGTGGGCAAAACCACTCTCCCATTTCACACCAGACAATGCCAGGTTCCTTAGTCTTGCTATATTATATAGTTTCATGTTTCTACTGACCATAGATTTTGCTTGTCATAACACCTGCTCAAAATGAGTGAAGGGTGCACAGAGAATACAGCAGCACACGTCTGCACTCCCTTTGTAATGATGCAAATGATGATGCAAAATGAAAATGAAAGACAAGGGCAAATTATGTACCTTGGGGCAGGTTGTGAGGCTTTACAGGCAACATTGATTAATTACTGACATAAACAGCCTGATTAACTTAGTGAGATTGCAATCAGTTCTCAAGCCTTTTGTTTGCACAACAGTAAATCAAAGGAAAGTGAAAATGCAGAAATTAGATTTGTATGTTTCTGTATGTCTGTACATACATATATAAAGATACATCTCCACAACATAGGTAGAAGGGAGGAATAAGTATCAGCAAGGAAAGCCTGCTGTTTTTCCTTACGTTATCAAATGTGTAGACAAACCTGGGATTTATTTTCCATATTTTAGATGCAACTACTCAATGTGTGCTGTGCAGCTGTGACATAAAACTTCTTTCAAAGACTGCTAACGCTAAAGAAAGATATTGCAAATATGTGACCTGTGCTCTGGTTTTGTAAAATATTTTTCTAATTTCATCGCTCCAGGATAGAGCTTTATAACTTAAGCCAGAATTGTTGAAAAATGTTGCTGCTTTGCTACTGCAGGCAAAATCTGTACAGAATAGGATTTGTAATATATACAAACTCTCAGACAGTTCCTTTAAACCTACGGAAACTCCAATAATAGAGTTTTACTGAAGTCCAAAATAAGTCCTGGCCAAAGTTTTTGCTGAATATGTTGAATTCTAAAGCAGGCCTGGGTCTCAGCATGATTTTCCTACTGTCTCCTGAACAAAAACCACCTTATATTCCACCCAGGAGCATAACCCATAAAACACGCACAATAAGATGTATAGAAATCCATCTCTCCCAGCCTAATGAATTTAATCAAGATCAACAGTTGTGTGAGATCAGTTTTGGCAGAAACTTGTGCAGGTGCAGATTTCTATTGTTGTTCAGTCAAACCATTGAACAGAAGCTCTCTTGTGCTTGAATAACCTCTACCTTTCTTTCCGACGTTTTAATGAGTGAGTAGCGTGTGTTTTAGATGGAACACCGTGCATGACACAAAGCACACACGCCGTAGGATTCGTGGGGTGGGTTTTTTGGAAAATTCTCAAAAGTCAATACACAGGCTCCTGTCCTACAACAGTCCTAGCCGTACATTCTGAATAAGAAGGATATTACCTGGGTAAAGAGGGTGTGTAGGCAGGAGAAAACACACAGAAAAGGGTGTTTGTCTGACACACAGAAAAGGGTGTTTGCTCTTCACACAGTGAGGGTGTATTCACGTCATATTGCACCCAGTTGTGTGTACCAGTCAAGGAAGACATCTCCCGTTTGGCTCCTTCTCCTTGGCTTCCAGCACTGTCACTACGTCACCTTGGCAGTTTCCTGCCACTGCTACATAGATATATTAGAGGCCATTTCCAGATACAACAGCAGAAATCAAGGCTATGGCAAAAATGTCCCCTGCTGCATCTTGCCCGTGCCGGGGCTTTTATGCACCCAAATGTCCTAAGGAGTTAGGGGAGCTCCTCAATAGAAGGATTCCTGTATTTTCTGCCTGATGTTGACATCAAAAAACCACAGTTATTTTCTGCAAGGCAACCTCCTTTTTGAGTACTGTAGGTCCTTCAACACAACCCTTCAGCTGAGAATGCCCTGGCCCAGGGCCAAGCACGGGGCTGGCTCTGCCAGGCAGACGTACCCAGCTTGCAGCTGGGGTCTGATCCAGAACCCTCCAAAGTGTGTGGAAAGATGGTCATTGACTCTGGTGAGGTCTGGATTTTCCCTGTGGAAAAATATTCTTGCTGTGAACTATACACAGGAAAATTCCATTCATAGAGTAGTTAAATGAAATGTTCAAATTGCTTCAATCCACGAGTAAATTGCCTTTCTACTTATAATTAATTTTGCCTTATAGGCCCCAGTCCAGTCAGACACTTAAGCACCTGCATATCTTTTAGCTGATGAATAGTTCTCTCAGAGACATTACTAGGTTGCTTAATCTGGGTAGATTTCACTCTCTTCTGTGAAAAATAAGGAAGGTTTATTTATTTTACTCAGATATATGATCTGTACAATCTTGCAGTAGCATGTAATTTAAAAAATTGTGACATTTCCAATCACACTTTTACTATCTGCATGGTTAGGAAATTATCTAGCTTAGATTTTAATGTGTAAACATATCACATGATTCTTTTCTAGAAATTACACCATTCAACAATTTTTTTTTACTAATATTCTCCATTTGTTTGTGTGTCACACAGTTCTGCAAAATACGTTGTTTAGATATGTTACATTTTATAGCATATTCTTGCTTAATACAATTATAATAGACAGTTAAAATGCAATTTTATTTTCAGCTACTCACAGATGGCATCTTATGTTGCCAAAATCACCTAATGTAGCTTTTGTTTGCCTGCAAAATCCAGAGTTTATTTCTTGAGTTCTAAATTGCATGTAATATGCATTTCTGTGCCTGTATCAGTTGTATCTGATAGCTGAATATTCAGATTTAGAGATATATCTGTCCTTTTAGTTTATTTTTGTCTCCCAAATGCAAAAGTAAACTTCAAAACCGTTGCTTTGGTTAGTCCAAGTATTTGAACTTCCCAGTGGTTGCTGCCCTATGAAAACATAGATATATACTTAAACACATGCTGTACTTTCCCTGCCCCAGACAGACATCTGGCCATTTCCCATCTGCTGACTGTGACCTGAAGCATTTTTCTGTCTCTCTCTTATTAGTTTGGGCTTTTGCTGAGGTTCAGTAGCTCACACATGCTGATCCATCAATTGTTTTTATTGGCAAACAGGTCCACCATTAACAATCAGAAACTACAGCATCTGCTAACTTAAGTGGGAACCACATCCTGTTGTGCATTAGGTGTTTAGCAGTGTGGGCATTTATCAAAACAGGGATTAAGTGAAATACACATGTATGTAATATTATAGATATTTCAGGCTATAAATAACACATTTCATTTCTCTTCATCTTTAAATTCACATATGCATTTTACTATAGGGAAAAAAAATTGTCTAAATCTTTCTGGATAGTTTAGCACTGGAAAACTTAGTCAACACAATGCTTGTCTGTTAAAATCATTTGCATGCCTTTTTATGCTGGGTGGGCTGCCCATACCAGCAAACACAAAAAAACTGTAGGGACTTTGAATACTGCAGAACTGGTGTAGCATATCTCAGTGGCATGCAGCCCACATGGGTTTTTGCTTCCAGCAGCTTGGAATTGCGAAGTAATGATTTAATTTCATTCAGAAACATACTTTCAATATTTTAATGGTACCAGCAACAGCACAAATTACCCCATACTTTAACAAGTACCCCTACTAGAAAGGAAACATATTTTTAAGCATTATTATTTAGAGATTAAAATCACATTGCCAGATTTGGATTGGTTAGATGTCATGGGCATTTGTTACTCAAAACTTGGTTAATGGCCCAGTACTTAAAACATACACCAAAACCATTCAGTTAGAGACTGGTGTTGAGGGTGTTGCAATCTGATGGTTTACTTACTTATCCCCAGAGCAAGTGGCATACAGAGAAGACAGCAAGTATCAACAAGACTTGAAAAGATTCAAGATTTGAAATAAAATTTCTCCTGAACCATGAGAGCATGGGAAGCTCAAGGAGGGCAGGGTAGATGCAGAGCCTGCCAGTATTCCACTGCTTTACAACACAACCAGCTGGGAAAAAACACAGCTTTCCCTGCTCCTAGGAAAGTGGCTCTGGGTACCTGCATCCCTTTTAGAAGCTTGTGTCTCAGGTTGTAATAGACGTGTGATGCATGCCAGCTTCACCTAAACCTGTCTTCATTATCAGTAAAGAAGGAAAGAATTTCAATCACAAATTATTTAAGACGAAGTGGAGGCTGGATGAAAAGCTTTTTGAAGTCAATGGGAAGGCTCCTGCTGGCTTCTCTGAGGGGTGGATTGGGTCCCAGCTTCAGACCTCCGAAACAAATGCAAAATTTGTTTAGTTTTGTGCTTTTGAACATTGCTTTATTTTCTAAACAGAGGTCGCAAACAGTTCTGTGTCTGTTTCTGTGATCCTCTACTCTTATGAAGTCATTCCAGCTCTTCTATCAGTAAACTTGTTGTAATATATTTCATGCTTAGTCTTCAAAGAAATGTTAACATTCACAGATAAAAGACTCTGTACGCTGTCCATGCCACAACTGTCACCAGAAACCCAGGAACGATGACATGAACGGATGATAAATATCCTTACACAAAAAAACTATTTTTCACGGGAGCAAAAAGCAAACCTTTGTTGCCCTCCCTATCTGTGCAGCAAGGGACGTGTCCTCCCATGGCGATGCCTTTGGGCCAGCCAACGCCAGGCGATGGAGCAGAGCCCTGCCCAGGGTCTGATCTGCCATGGGGAGTGGGCCAGGGGAGGCACCAGCAGCGTGCCAGGCATTGACTCCCTGCCCAGAGCACACCGTCTCCCACATCAAAAAGGCACCAGCAGCCTTTCACACAGGTCTGCACTGCATAATGGGCAGATTTTCGTCGAGGGTTCCGAAGACAAATGAAGCTTTTATCTGCTTTCCAGCCCTCTGCAATGGGAGTTTATGTTAAAGCCACTTAACTGTCTAGAGTGCGGCCCCGTGGATTACCTGTTTGTGTGAATCCAGTACATTACCTGATCACATGAGCGCTGGGGATAAGTTTTCTATAACTAGCTTTTCTTTGAAGGGGTCTTCAGCTACTTCAGGATTCTCACAAAGAAGTGCCCCAAAAGAGTCAGGATTAAGAATAAGCTATACTTCACTTTGGCTTGTGTTTCTCTGGCCTCATTTATTTAGCTTTACTTACTTACTCGGTCACTTATTTATGTGTCATAATAGCTGGATGAGGAATAAACCTTCAAAAGTATGCAGCTCCTATAACCTTTACAGCACCATGGGTTAAATATTATATGAAGAAGGGAGTGAGTGTCATAAAAGGAAATAACTCTTTCTGAACTGCAATTCTAAAGACTGTTAGTAATTTTATAAGAGTCCTGAATTTCAATTGCTAGAGTTAAAAATATTATTCTACCACACCTTTTTTTTTTAAGCCACATTAAAAATAATTAGTTCTGCAGAACATTTTAAAATTAAAATAACGATGAGGGTTGTATAAGATATTTAAAAACACTTTGGATGATACACCCTTTTTCAGGAAATTGCACATGAAGGAACAGAATTGGGAAAGTTTGAACGCGTGAGTCTGTGTTTAGGGGGTCTGGTGAGCTCCACCTCCAGGCTTTCAGTTTACCCCACACATGGTGCTCTCTTAGGATCCCTTCCAAAACTGCTCAGCCACCCCTGAATTCTTTACCCCTTTTTTGCTGCTGGAGGACACACCCAAGTGTATTGTCACCATTACAAGAGGGGAGAGCTCCTGGGGGCTGATGGCACAAGGTCCCTCTACACCACCACCTCCACCAGTGCATCACTTCAACCACTGCAGCCTGGCTACCCTTTGCCTGGAGTTGTCCAGCAGCCCAGCCTCTGGAATAGTAGCCATGCTGTATGGAGGCCCACCATTTTTGCTTTGAAAATACTGGTTTTCTTTTGTTACCCTGCTGTCACAGAGTGGTTGTGGGCATTCAGAAGCCTCTGGTTGCCATTGGGTGAGTCTATTTTTGTCCTGATAGGAGGTTCAAGGGGAGACAAGCACTCTCAGACCCTTGAGAAGATGTTTTGTTTGACAAGAGGCAATGTGATGGTGAGGAGTGGAACTGCTCATCCCAAAGTTCTAAAGAACCTGTTAAAAACAAAGCATGAGAGAAGGGATTAATAGGGTCAGACTGTGTTTCTCACCAGAAAAGCAAAAGGAGATACATCCCAAAACTTTAGAGGGTATGAGCCAGAAGATTTGAAGAGAATATTATTGAAGGAGAAAAGAGTTACTTTTTTCTGATCAGCATGTTTTCTTTCTCTAGTGATAAATTTAAGGTTCCTTTAAAATGTTCCTTTAAATCTGAAAACTGTCTGCTGTCTGAAAAGAGACTCCAGCGTTGTGCCCACTGCCTTGTTAACACTGAGTGGTTGCATTGTGTAACAGAGCCGGTCTTTCTTGGAAAGACATTACAGCTTTTTCTTCCATGTCGTGTTCTAATAAATTAAAAGACCATTTTGACTGCAAGTCAGTACTTCTGTATAGAAATAACATAACTTATCACTCATCACTAGCAATAATACACTGCCTGAAGACATTCCTTTGTCAAGCCTGTTGGTGATCAGTTTATGCCCTAAAGGATTTACTTATGACTCAAGGTAATGCAATTTCAGATGATATTTTTATTCATAAAAGTACAATCTCCCTTTGAAAGAATCTGAACTAATCACTTTAGTTACATCTTGTGACAGTGAGACACCTTCTCTTCAGAACTAAATAAAGCCAAACTCCATACTGACAGGATGGACTGGCTGTGACAGACAGTGAGCAGGGCAGGACAGATGGAGAGAAGAAAGACTAAGGAAGCATGTTACACACCCCTTGCTTGCTGTCTGCAACGTAAAACGACACACAATTCCACTAAGTGATATATCCCTAGTCTTCAATAGATTTTTGTATTTATGGTGGACAAAAGACAAAAGTCTCAGTCCTGTTTTCTGCACTTCCTTCTTTCTTGTTCTCAAATTAAAAAAAACTGCAACCCATACAACTGCTTTTTTTCTTGTTTATAAATGTTCCTTTTTCAGTATTTTTTCCCCTGAGAATTATGTCTAATCATTTGGTAGTATCTCATCAACTTAAGTAAATAAATAAACAAGAGATCTTTTCCTAGGAGACTCTGTGGTTGCATTGTGTAATTAAATCAAAAACATTTGGCAGGTTTGGCTAAACAATGACTGTGCTTCCAAATGCTGATGGTGTAAATCAAACTGAAGGAAAACATGTCATGTTTGTCCATTCCATGAGGACAATGAGGGTCTTATGGTATTATTTTATGCTTGGATTTGGCCTTAATTCTCTTAATTTAGTGCAAAGAGGATGACCAAATCTGAAAAGATCTGAAAAGACTGCAGTCTTGCCAATTAAATCTGCAGAAAAGCTGAGCTGGTGACTTCAATTTAACCGCACAGT
Source organism: Cisticola juncidis (assembly GCA_013400215.1). NCBI lineage: Eukaryota > Metazoa > Chordata > Aves > Passeriformes > Cisticolidae > Cisticola > Cisticola juncidis. Next base: position 124,097 of record VXBR01009551.1, on the reverse strand, counting down.
TGGCACCGTGCTTGTATTTCAATACTTCAGTTACCTTTGGCAATGAGATGAGAATAAAATGTATCTCTGAGCTAACAGCCAGCATCTTATTCTCAGAAATGTAACTACAATTGTGTAAAATCTTTAGCATACATGAAAGCAAAAAGGGACTTTGCAGAGCCACGTGTCCAGAGCTCTTTGTCAGTCTCTTCTGCTTTGCACTGAGATGCACATGTGCTAGGTACTTGAGTTCTCAAAAGTAGATGCTGACTTTGGGCCCCATTTTGTGAAGATCAGGCCCTTAGTATCAAGTTAGTATAGAAAGAGTGAAAATCTACAGACAAAACAAAGATTAGAGCTTGAAATGCGCCCCTTCTCCCTTCAGAAGGAGTCTGCCAGAGAGCACAGTAAATTTAGTCACAGTACAATGCCTATTACTCTCAGCGCGTGATTAAAGCTGCTTTCCCTTGGACCACACACACATGTAGCCTGTGCCCCTCTCGGGAGAAATGTCTCCTTCTGCCCACGGCCCAGATGAATTATAGTCACAACCACTTTGAAGATTTACAGAACACACAAAGGGGCAACCTGAAACAAGAATGGTATTTCCCTGAAATGCATCTCTTCTCAATGAAGGCATTTTCTTGGGAATATGCAAGATGTGGCGCAGTTTACTGAGACAATGCTTATTATTATGAAGGCATTTCAGAAAGAACTTGAATTTCTCATTGCTCTAAATCCCATGACTTTATAACCTGGTGCAAAAATCTGGGGAAAAGGTGTGGGAAGCTGTGGGATGATAGATCCTCTGGTTTTCTGGTGTTAGGGATTTGGCTCTGTGACATGTCAGAAATCATCCAGTGTCCCCATTCCGGCTGAAAGTTCCCTGTCCTCACTTCCATGGCTGAATAACTACATCCATCAGGGAATTTGTTCTGTGCATGACCTCTTTTCCCTGGGAAGTTACCAACAGGTTTTTAAACATGGTGCTTTAGTTTGTGCTTCTACACAGAAAAATATATTCATGGAATTCAGCGTGTCCTTACCAGCTGATTCTTTAAGTACTTGAATTTTGGGATAGCTCACCCACCTTGGGACCTGGGCTGATCCTAACTCCACTTTAACCTAGGTGGGAATTTGCCCTCTTTTCAAAGAGGAAGGAGACTTTACTGTGTCAGTGTTGACAGTCTGTATTTTTCTGCAAAAGCTGCAATCCCCTGGGAAGGGTTGTAGCACACAATGGCAGTGGGAAAGGGCCCTGTCAGCAGACCTGGGAAAACATGCCGTGCAATGAGTCATGGGTCACTGGGCATGAGATGTTGCTACAAAATGAAATTTCTTCTGAGAAGACTTGGTGTGTCAAATCTGCATCCTTCTCCCCAGCTTCTTCACTGTCCCAGGGAATATGATGGATCAGATCCTCTTGAGTGCCAACATCACATACAGGACAATCAGGCCCAGGCATCACGGGTTTGTGAGAGGCAGGTCCTGCTTAACCAAACCCATCTCCTTTTTTAAGCAGCTAAACCTGCCTAGCGGATGTGGGAAAAGCTGTGGATGTAGCCTCTCTGGACTTTAGTAAAGCCTTTAGTACTGTCTCCCACAGCATTTCCCAGAAAACTTGGTACCTTACAGTTCTTCTCCTGTTTATAAACATGTGGATAGCTGGGCCCGGAGAATGACAGGAAATGGGAGTTACTTCCACCTGAGGACTGGTCACAAGTGATGTTTCTCAAGGCTCAGTATTTGAGCCAGCCCTCTTTATTGATGACCTGTATCAAGGGATTGAGTGCACTCTCAGTCAGTTTGAGCACAACACCAGGTTTGGCAGGAGTGATGATCTGCTGTAGAAAGGCCCTGCAGAGGGATCTGGACAGGCTGGATGGATGGGTCAAGACCAATTGTATGAGGTTCAGCAAGGCCAAGTACCAGATCCTGCACTGGGATCACAACAACCCCAGGCAGTGCTACAGGCTGGGGACAGGGCCTGCAAAGCTGCCTGGTGGAAAAGGCCCTGGGGGTGCTGGTCAGCACAGCTGGACATGATCCAGGCTGTGCGCAGGGGGCCAAGAAGGCCGATGGCATCCTGGCCTGGCTCAGCCATGGTGTGGCAGCAGGAGCAGGGCAGTGACCGTCCCCCTGTGCTGGGCACTGCTGAGGCCACTCCTCCAATGCTGTGCTCAGTTCTGGGCCCTCACTGCAAGAAAGACATTGAGGGGCTGGAGCGTGTCCAGAGAAGGGCAGCGGAGCTGGGGAAGGGAATAAGTCTTATGAGGAGCAGCTAAAGGAGCTGAGGGTGTTTAGCCTGGAGAAAAAGAAGGCTCAGGGGGACCTCATCACTCTCTACATGTGCCTGAAAGCAGGGGGCAGCCAAGTGAGGTTGGCCTCCTCTCCCAGGCAACAAGTGACAGAGTGAGAGGACATAGGTTCAAGTTGTGCCAGTGGAAGTTCAGGCTAGACATCAGGAAATTTTTTTTTCACTGAAAAGGTGGTTAAATATTAGAACAAACTGCCCAGGGATGTGGTAGAATCACCATCCTTGGAACTATTAAAGGAATCACTGGACATGGTTCTCAGTGCCATGGTCATGTTGTTCAGGTAGTCGGCAGTCAAAAGTTGGACTGGATGATCTTGGAGGTCTTTTCCAATTTTAATGATTCTATGATTCTGTGAACTGTGGAGTTCAGGGTAGGCATTGCTTTGGCTATGGTTTGCTTTGGGAATCTGGAAGAAGCATCTGTAAAAGCAGGATTGTCTCCAACAGGTTGCCCAAGTTAAGACAAACCTGGACAGCCCTTCTGAAAGCATTTCCTACTGATGCATTTATGATACAGTATTGAAGCCTAAAGGGTTCTAATAAGTTTAAATAAGGTTGCTTTAAGGGAGCAATTTTTCCAATTTTTTATCAGATGGCTCCTCAGACTTTTTGAATAGATCACCATATGTAATTTATTTCCATTGAAAAAAAGGTACTTTGAGAGAAGTATTTGTTCTCCATTGAAAATTTCAGTACTTAACTATATCCCAAAAAGAAAAGGCTTAAACCTGAAAAGATTCTGTGTTTTGTGCAAAAAAAAAAAAATAAAATGCTGTTTTGCAGATGATGCCACAGTGCCTCATGAGAGATGGGGTTCAGTTGCTTCAAGTCTCCACACAGTTTCAGGGGCAAGTTCCTGACCAAAGAACCTCTTTCACAATGCAGAAAACATGACTGCTAGTAAGTTCTTGTCCCTCAGCTAGAGGCCTCCTTTGCAGCATACCCTGCTTGCAGCAGACGGTGGATGTATGTGGCATTGTACTCACAAGTTTTACAAGGTTCCACGGCAGCGTTTTCAATTCACTGTTTGGTGTATCAGAAGATTCCTGGGGGAAATACAAATAATCTCAAATTGGTCCTAGTTAAAAGTCTGACAGGTGAACTTCGCCTTATTTTCTATGTATTTGGCCTTCATATGTAATCCTTTATGAATTTTGACATGTGTTTTGACAACCGATTGAAGTCAGGCTCTCGAGCTTTTCCCAGGCATCCCAGGGGAGCAGGTGATGTGTATCAAACCCTTTTGGTCCCATTCTTGTGGGAGGTGTTTAGAGAACCCAAATCCCCAGCTGCCAGTGGGGGTATTGGGTGTTATCCTGAAGACTGAACCAGGAGAACACTGTGGTAAATACAAAAGTCTCCCTCAGAGTTGAGTTTAGTTTGCTGCAAAAGTATTTCCACAGATAAAGTATGACATTTGTTTTAAATTAAACCAATTTTAATACAGAAACTGGTGCATTGTGAAGACATTTATGAGCTTTATGTTACATGTCATTGTTAAAGTAAAATATAACTAATATTAAAAGATCATAGTTTACTGTAGTAAAACTACTCATTTTCTGAAGAATTTGAAAAATTGAGTGTGGTTATTTCTACAAGATTTTTTTCAGTTCTCATTCATTTATGATTATGCTTCTAGTATTTTGATTATATCTAGTTTCTGTCTAAATTACCAATCAAATAATCAGACTGTATAGTAGGTAGAATTATCTTACCTGAGTTTTTAAGAAATGTTAGTAAGTTTGTAGAGCTTGCATAGAAGTCCTTAGTGTAGATCAAATATTTTCATGTGGGGTGCACCGAAAACAGGAACCGGTATTGTCAGGGGTTTCTCAGCGTTCTTGAAGCAGCAGCTCACATGGTTGGGGTTATGTGGCCACCATGTGGTTAACACAGGGAAAAGTCAAACCGAATTTTTACTTTTACTTTGCATGTAATTTTTCTGTAAATGACTTGTATAAGTGCATAAATTCATTTTCTCAAGGATATTCCCTGAATAATTTCCTCTTCATTTAGAGAATTAAGCTATTTAAAAAATAGGCAATTTGCATTGCAGTACCTGACTCACAGTACAGGAATTATCCTTGCAATGGAATTTCATCTGTCTGCATGAAAGGAAACGTTTTTAAAGAAGAAAATATTTCCTGTGTAACTTCCAAAACCACTCATGATAAAACAGATAAACCAAATATCCGTACATCAGTTCACAGACAGAATATTATGACATGGAAACAAAGTGGAAAACATACATTTGAATTTGAATGACAATATAGTTTAATGGAGAGCTGTTAGGCATATCTCAGGAGTAAGAGGTGGGCCCTGAAGAAGCAGAAAACAGCTCAGAACACCTTCAGCTCCTTCAGCTCCGGAAATCAATTCCTTCATTCATCTTGTTTGCATAAATTAAAAATCCAGTTTCTGAAGTCCTTTGGATGAGCACAAGTAATAATATAAAGGATATAAATGGTGATTTTTCTTTTTTGTACAAGGGGTAACTAATATTAATTTCTGGTGATATGGTTATCTTTACTGTTCAACAGCTGGAAATCTAAGAAAGAAAGTAGATGAGGGTCCTGAGTTGAAAGGTGAAGGCAGACAAATTGACTTTGCAGTGGCTGTGGATGACCTGGTTCTCCCAGCCACCAGTGTACCAAAAAAACACATAGAACAAAATGCATCTGTCCGCAGCAGTTTCTCTGAATGTCCAGCTAGAAATAACACCACAAGACAGATGGAATTTTGGAGTGATTTTGTTGCTACTCAAGGTTCACACTGCTCCAGTGATATTGCCTTGCCTCCATAAAGACGCTTTAAGTTTAGAGATCATTTTAAAAGACCATATAAAAATAGCTGTATTATTCCAGCTGTATCTAGAAATACTATGTCTGTCTTTGTCCTTTAAGAACAGATGGGCTTAGCTGCACCAGCAAACTTCCTCCAGGCTTTCAGTGTACTCTGACATAAGGGGATAATATACCTGCTTTGTGTTGGCTTGTTGTTTTCTTCTTTGGTTGTAAGAAAGGGAAGAAGACATGCCCAAATTTCCACTGCCCTGAGTCTCTTGTGTCCAGGGACACATGTCCTTGAAACAGTTAATGAAAGGCCAAGGAAGAAAGATTTGTATGAACTTCCTGTTAAATATTGGCAGATATCACTACAAGACATATTTGTTTCATGTTAATGCTCAGCCAGCCTTAACTTGTACAGCAAATATTGACCCAAATAATGGCACTCTTGCAGAGAAATCACGAGTTGCAGTTTTGTGATATGTTCTAGTCCTAAACACCTCCCATATAATTTTCTGCCAGCATATATTTTAGGTAGGATAATATCAGACTTTTCTTTCTCCTCTGGGGAATTTTACTAAATCAGTAACTTTGCATAAACTGCATGGGTTGCCTTGGGTGACTAAAACTTCCAAATTAAGGGGTTTAGGATAGTAGGACTAAAAAGAGCTACTCCCAGGCAGATTCCCTTTTTTTTTTACTCAAGTCCTTTCTAAGTGTAAACAAGCCAAAACCCCTTCATCCAGTGAAGATGATAGGTATATACTTAATACTGTTTACATTCACAAAATACATAAAAATATTTGAAGAACTGAATAGAACTAAACGTGTGCTTATGTGTTTTGCTGACTCAGGCCTTTTGTAAGTAACTACCAGCTCTGACAAAGGGTGTAATTCTGAATGCTTATTCCTCTTTTCTCTACTTAGTATTTAAAGGGAAGATCTTTCTTTTTATTTGAAGAATAATGACACATTGAGCTATTCACTGCCTGTAGGCAGCAATGCTTTGAAGCACTCTAAAATCCAAGAACTTATATATATACACACATATATCTGGTTTAACATTTCTTTATTTGTATGTTTATCCCATCCGTTTAGCTATATGTAATGTTCCCATTGATAAAGGAAATGTTGTGCCTTCGTGCCCTTTAGTCACATCTTGAGAGATAAGTTTGCCAATAAATGAAACATAGTAAAGAGAGTTTATATCACCTTAGACTAACAGGCTAACAGCTTTCTTCTGTTTGTTGAAAAAATTACAAATAATTTTTAAACTGTTTATGATTAGATGATATGTTGGCTGTAACATTTTCTCATAGGCTCAGAGTGGCTACTGTTTTTGTAGTCTTTTACCTAACAGTAAAACAGAAAATAGAAATTACAACCAAAGGAATATTTGTGTCTTAGTCTCTGATTTTGTTGCAAGCAGCTTCCAAGCACAGTGATCAAGTCTTTGATGTCTTACATCAGAAAGAATGTTCTTTGAAATTCCTGCCAGATACAGGCCTAAGCTTCAACTTATCTTTGATACATAGTCCTGTCCTGTCCTGTCCTGTCCTGTCCTGTCCTGTCCTGTCCTCTCCTCTCCTCTCCTCTCCTCTCCTCTCCTCAACTCTTTTGCAGCTCCCATTGCCACCTGCAGTCCCGCAGATTAAATGGTTCTGCAGAGCATCCCATTCCTGGCAGGTTAAAGTGCTGTTTTTTGCATTCTTGCACTGCAAACACGTAAGGCAGGGTGCGTTTTGCCGGTGGATCAGCCGGAGCTCTGCTTCCAGCAGGGAGCACTATCCCACCGCTCGCCATCCCCCTCCTCCCTCCCTCGCAGCTTTAACCACTTGCTAGCAAAACGTGCGGTTTTGCTTGCACCAGTGTAGTTCTTTACGGACAGATATTTTACAGGATGCTTTAGTTACGTGGGGCAGAACCAGAAAGACAAAGTGATTCCCCATAATTTTGTTCATTTTTATATTTCTTTCAAAATTCATGCATGCCTTGCTAAGTGGCACTCTAAGAAGTGAGACTACCTGGGATCATGGATTTTTGGCAAAGCGTGTAAAAATCAGTGATTTTTTTCTTTAAGTAGGGAAAAGGGATTTGAGGGGGATCTAACGCTAAAGATTTTGAGAACAGTTGTTACAAAGGAACTGAAAAACAAATTGTAAAACAGAAGGTAGAACCAAATCCAATGAATTCTTATCAGTTCAGAATACCAAGTCAGATTGAACACATTTTCATCTGTGCTTGAAGCTTGAGTTAAAAATTTAACTGTGGAGAATGTGCATATCAGTGAAGGAAGAAAGAGAAATACATAGACTTCTAAAATATATTTAGAGATTTTTGTCTCTAATTTCTTTCTTTGATATTTCTAGCCTGGAAAACATTGGGTGGGGCTTTTTGTGAGAGGGAAGGACGAGGAAGAAACACAAGTGTTATAGCTGAACACTTCTTTCCTTATCTTTTTGCCCCTTTAAAATGTCTAAACCATGCCAGTATTTTAACTCAGACTACCAATATACCTTTTTTGGAACATAATTTTTTAGTTTTTTTCAAGCCCCTTTTTGTGACAAATGTACCAAATGTCATAGAAAAGACATCCATGGATTCCAACCTTTAAACAGACATAATTTCTGATTTGTCCCCATGGTGTCCACTGGGCCTGTGCTCCTATCTGTGACAATGACACTAAAATCATCCTAGGACTCAAAAAATTTATGAGAATTTTCAGATGAAGTAGTTGATAAGGAAGAATTTCTGGAAGCCAGCACCTCTGCTGAATCTTCACTGTCCTTGCAAGTTGGGTGTTAATAAAGACACAAGAAAAACCTGTTTTGTAGGAAGCAAAGCAGGATTCACAGACTCATACAGTAACTGGTGATAGGAAACAGGTCTGAAAATCATCCAGTCCAATCCCCTGTTCAAAGAAGGGTCATCTAGAAGAGGTTGCTCAGGGTCATGTCAAGTGAAATTTTGAATAAGTTTTAAAATGAAAATTCCACAGCCTATCTATATAGACTATTCCAGTGTTTGGCCCTTCTCACACTAGAAAGTGCTTTTTGACATTTAGATAAAATTTTGTGTGCTTTATTTGTGTCCATTGCCTCTCATCCTGTCAGCAGGCACTCACTGAGGAGAGTCTATCCTTCTCTTCTTTAACTCTTCCCCCACTGGACATTTATACATCTGGATGAGATGCCCCCGAGCCCTGTCTTCTCTAGGATGAATGGTCTCAGCTTTCTCAGCTTGTCTTCATATGTCAGATGCTCCAATCTTTTAATCATCCCCACAGCCCTCTGCTGGATTTTCTGCCAGTTCATATCTGTCTTGCACCCAGGGGCCCAGTATTCTAGATGTATCTCACTAGTGCTGAGTAAAGAAAAATGTTCTCCTAATCCAGACCAGGAGTCTGCTTGCCTTCTTTGCTAAAGGGTGTCCTGACAGGTCTTGCACAGCTGATTTTTCCCCAGATCCCCTAAGTCTTCTTTGCAAAGCTGCTTTCCAGCCAGTCAGCGCCCAGGCAGTGCAGGTGTATGGCACAATTCTTCTCCATGTACAGAACTTGGCATTTCTCTTTGTTTAGCAAGAGGAGGTTTCCATTGGCCAATTTATCCAGCCTGCTGAGGCCCTCTGGGTGGCAGCACAGCAATCTGGTACATCAGATTCCCAGTTGTGTGTTCTGCAAACTTGCTGAGGGTGCACTCTGTCCCATCAGCCAAATGATGAAAGATATCAGTCAGTGTTGACCACAGCACTGAACCTGAAGGTTCTTACTCTCCCCAGGACTGCATCTAATCTCTTTATTAACAGAGAATGGGAGAGAAAAAGGAAGAACCTAATAGAACTTATTCTACTAACTCAGTACTAGAAACCATCCTAGATCTGGGAAAGAAGATGATCTTAAAAAAATATGTCTGCTGGTTGGTTTGTTTGGTTTTTTTTTGTCTTTCATTTTTCCATTCATGTGTCCTACTAGGGTTGTGGAGAGAGATAAAAACAAAGAGGGTTCCTTAATAATTGAGCATCCAACACTGGCCATATCACTTATAACTTGTTTCAGGTACTACAAATTTGTATCTTGTTTTTTCCTTGGAACAGTGAAGAAACAAGGGAATAAATCTGGTTCTTGGAGAAAAGATTCTGTGCAATGCACACTTCGTAGGCAAACACAGAGCTCAGTCCCATATCAGAGATATGGGGTGAAAAGTAGGTGAATTTCCATTTTAACAGATAGGTTCATCTGAGGGCTAGGTTTCCTTCTTCTGCCCACATTTCTGCAAGATTTAAGGGTTAATTATATATATATGCGATAATCCCAGTTATACTGGAGTTCAACATTCAGATTAATTCAGCTGGTGTTTCTACACCAGGCTTTTCCTTCTTCTCTCCAACTGATTAAAAGTTTCAGCTTTAAATGAAATTTAAAACCTCAGATCAGAGACAGATGTAGGCTGTTTTATCCACTTACAGTACTGTGAATAAGGCAATCAGATTGTGCAATCTCCTGTGTTCTTCTAGCAGTATAAAAGCTTTTCAGTACTAAAGAGACCCCTGTTCTCATTGAGTCATACTGATGACATGCTAACAGAATTAGTAATTTTTTGGAGAAGGTGTGGTAACCTGTATGACCTGTTATAATTTCAAGTTTGGGTGACCCTTGCTGGTAATTTGTATTGATCTATGTTGGCTATGTTTTTGTCTACTTTTGGGAACTGTGTTTAAATCAGGTCTTTGTGAGATCAGGGTGTCAGTCTTTCTCATGTAGGATAACTTTACTCTGGAAAATTCAGAAAATATAACTAAGACCTATGTGGGGTTTTTTTACTTTTTTTTGGGGGGGGGGGGGTTGTTTTTTGTTGTTGTTGTTGTTTCTTTGCTTGTTTTTTCTTGAGTAGAAGATATTCAAAAATCCATGAAGTTTATGTTAGGAATAGCAGAGACTTATTTCAAAACTTCACATCTAGTCCCTACTCCAGGAGTTTTTGTGCCTAGTTCAGAGTCGCTGAAATCAAAAAAAAAAAAAAGCGGTGGTTTGCTGTAAGCAAGAGAGACAGGAAAGGAACATTGTAGGTCACTAAATAGCCTGGAAACACTGCATCAGCTTTTCATGCAGACAAAGTGACACATACAGGTGGGAAAAACAATCATTCCACCTACAGCGCTGGACTAGGAAACATAAATTATGTTGTAAAATTTTATTGTATCCCTTGAGGAAAATTAAACATACATTTGTGATTAAAAATATAAAGAGATTAGATAAGCAATGGATTGGGCAGAGCCCTACTACCATGAGTGGTTCTGCAAGCGGGCTGCAAAATGCAGCAAGAGCTGATTCCTTAAATACACTTATCCCAGCAGCATTCCTGTGGGTGCTGGCATGAGGCAGATCAGGTCAGCCTTGGATCCATCCACAATTGCTAGGTCTGTTTACCAAAAGTGTCCCCTGAGCGTATTCCACAATCATTACACGACAATGCTACAGCTTTTCTTATCTCCTATGCAAATTTCCCTCCCTGGTGGAGTCCTGTCCCTGGCATCCTTGCTTCCATCTAGTTTAAGTGCTTCTGCAGACAGGCCTTCTTGTCCTGTGTGCCAGATCACGCCTTGGTCACAAATTACCATTGCTGTTGGAATTTCCCCTTCAATTAGGGGAAAGACATCTGAGAAAAAGAGATCTGAGAAGCATAACACATGCATGAAAATGTGAATTCAGAATACAGAAGGGGTCAAGAGCTGATCTGAACAATAAAAACTGCTTAAAAAAACTGGAAAGAAAAGCTGAGATCCCTGTGCCATTGCTTATGTCTGGGAGTCATCAGCTTCTTAAATATTCCTTGCAGAGATCATCTCTTCTCATTTGGAAATTTGATAATTGCCACTGGCTTAAATTTTAATATTTGAAATAAAGTGATGAAGAAAGTACATTCCTATTCTTGACCCTTATTTTTCGCATTTTTTTGTTCGTCACTAAAACTTTTAGCAAGATCTGGAAGGCAGGAAAAGTCAGGTACCCAGTGTGCCTCTAACCAGTTCAGATCAGAGCTGCACAGAGTATCACACACTGTTGAAGTCCACAAATAGGATGATTCAGAGGTGAAGGCAAGAAATTTTATACTGAACAATTGTGAAATAAAGTGGCAGCAGAAGAAATTCTTCCAAAACTTCATTAGTCCCATTTTCATTTGTGCTCTGAAACATGAATATCTATATACTGGTACTTGCAAACTGCTGGCTACAGGAGCTTGAAGTCTTCCTTCTTCTCTGCCCTGACTAGAGCCTGTCACTAACACCATTAATAAGACCAGACTGATTTATCTGTACCCTCAGAACTCTGCTTTTGCAAGCATTTGTGAATGCTAAACAGCTCCTGACACTGGTGAATAGTGTTTAAGTGGTGACAGAAAACTTAAAAGAATTGAAGGGACAAGTACATATGGATGGGACAGTTCCCTGACACCAAGGCAATTAATTAGAGAAGGGAGGTAGCCTATCCTCTTGTGGCACACCTCCTCACTTTCCTAGAGACATATTTATATATATGTGTAAGTAGGTATGTCTTTTTCTTACCTTTAATTCTTTTTTTTTGTCATTGTTTTTTCTACTCTGACTTGCATTGGAAAACTTCTGGAAGATTTTTCTGCTTGTAACTACGGGCTTTTCTAAGGAAGGTAAAACAAAGTGGAATGACCTGTTTTCTTAGAAATCAGAAGTAAGGGAGATTGATGTGGAAGCAGAAGAGTCTTTCAGCTGGCATGTAGCCAGGTGAAAGTGTCAAAGCTCCCATATTATAATTTTATGAAGGGTTTTTGTACCTTCATCTGCCAGGGCCCATGCTAGGAGCCAATAACACCCCAATGCATGGCAACATCTTGCCCAAACAGTTCTTCAGTGCAGACTCAGGAGAAAATCAAAGATAAAATGTAATAATAAATGTGACAAACTGAAAATATTTCCTATTGTGGCCTTTGCCTTAAAAATGTGCACCACATGTATCATTTTTTTTCCTTTCCTCTGCTTGTGAGGATGTGGGTGGGTGTTGTTAAGCTCTAGCAGACTCAGGTAATCTCACAGAGCTGACAGGTTCAGGTTTTCTGAGGCAGCAGGGGACTCTGTCTGGAGACTTTCCTCAGCCTAGAGGTATGTGCACTAAAGGTAAAACTAAGAACAGATATACTGTCCTTCAAGGCTTTGCTCGTTCTCCAGCTGCAAAGCTGGTGCAAGGGTTGGGCTGTGGCATCATGCTGTGCTTACATCTGTAGTCTAACATTTACAGGTAACCCTTACGACTTTTTAACATACCATGGGGGCTACTTGCTGGGGATCAAGGGCCTGCAATCAGCTCCCTGCTGGCTGCTCTTCCCTCTTCATTTCACCTCAGTAGTCCTGTGGAGAGTCAGCCTTTATGATTAAAGATTAATCTAGAAGGATCACTCTTGGAATTTTAATAATTAAATGCTTCAAAGAGCTACAAAGAGAAAGTTGTTTCATACATCACACTGTTCTTTTATTTTCACAAAAGAAGGAAAGTGAATAGCAGTAATTACACTTTTGTTGCTTCAAAGAGTGACTAGAGATTTAATACTGACTTTACAGATGATATCAAATCCCTCACAGGAACTTTGGCCTCTGGTGGTTATTTCTGACATTAGTATATAATAATACCTGTGTTTTAACTGCAGATGGTGCTGGAGGATGCCTACTGGCTCCAGCCAGCCATGAATCAGTGAAGCTGCAGGTGAGATAAACCAGCTAAGAAACACCCTCTATTTAATCAGGATTAAAATTTGAACAGGAAAAGGAGATCAAGGATGTTGTGTCCCACCCTCTTTGCACCTCACTGTGAGGTAAGTACTGCAGAAAATAATTATTTCAATTGTATTTTAAATTTAATTTTTTTAAAAGCTCAACAAATAAATACATTGAGATGGTTGCTTTTATTACAAGGCAGATTAACAAACTGATAAACGGAAGCTGACACTTTTGGCATGGTTATAAATCTGAATCAAGTTACAAAGCCAAGCTACACTCTTAGTTGTTTCTTCTTACTATCATACAACAATTTGAAACATTACATGATGTGGGAGCAAGGCAGAAAAATACAGTTTCTAGGAACGCAATGTTGTGATGATGTGAGAGCAGATGGAAAAAATGCCTTCCAGGATTCCAACACTTATAACCCCATACTGTATTTGGAACTACATTATGGAGAAAAGAAAGCACAAAACAACCAAGTTAAAGTCCTGTTCATCATATGTTTTGACATGTCCAGATTGAGAACCACAGCTAAAAGAAAGTGTGGAGTAAGTCATTCACAGGAGTTATTAGTATACTTAGAATTTAATTTGTATGCTTGGGGTTTTAATTCATCTATGCTCTTGCAAAACATCTAGGGTTCCTTGTGCAGTAAAAATTTGTGAGAAAATTGCCATGCATCTCCAGGTTTAGAAGTGCAGTTCCAAATTTATAAAAGAAATACCTCCCTAACAAAAAAAGGCCAAGAAAACCCAGCTTTTTTTTTTTTTAAGGAACTAACATTATGTAGAAAGTTATCAGCGTTGTTAAGTTGTATAATATTTTGTGGTTTATTAGCATCATGCCATTAAAGTGGCAGATTGCAAATAAAGAGAGCCATTATAGCCTGATACAGCCTTGGAACACTCCCTGCCTGAACCACTGCCAGAGAGGAATGGCACCATTCATTGTGACTGGAGCTTTGTAAACAATATCCAGTGGTATTGGAAACTTTCTCCAACTGTTTTGGAAACTCTGGTAATTATTGACTGAGGAGGGAAATTTTGCAGATGACAAATGCTAATCATCTTCCAGTTCTGCAAAGAGTGGGCTTGAGTGAGGCCCTTTGGGCTCTCCAGGACTGCAGTGCACTGCAGCAGCATCTCCCACTGTAGGGATGCCTCTCAGACCTCCCAAACTCTTTTGGGTTTGCAGAATTCAGAGGATCCCCACAGAGACAGCAGGACCTGGGCTGATGCCCCCAACTCTTGAGACTCAGCTCTTACCTACCAAGAAACCCCATGGCATTTGACATAGATATTTCACTGACATTCAAGGGGAATTTTTAACAAGAACCCTGATAAATACTTTGTGTCCGTGTGTGTGTGAGTGAGCAGTTGAATGGATTCAAATACCCCCTAGCAAGGGCAGCATGAGTGTTACTATCTCAAACCCATAATTAGGTCCTCTTACAACTGTGGCAAACCCTATTGAACCACTTCATCTGTTGGACAAAGATTCAGTGGTGCTAAACTCTCTTGCACCCTTACCTCTGAAAATGATTCTTAATTCATTCTAATCTGATTTTTTTTTTTGGATGTTTCATCCATGTAGTAAGTATTGAACCTTGATATTAAACATGGTGGTGCTTTTACAGATTGGCATTAAACTCGCTTTTGCTGATACATTTGATGGTGATTTGTTTAAGTGACCTAAACCAGTCACTCATGAAAAATTGGCACAGTCAGCCTAAAGCAGGATTCACAACAGAGCTCCTTAACTTTGTTATCCCAGAGGTGCTGCCACCATCACTGATGGGCTCAGCCCTGGCTTGTGGAGGATCTGTCTTGGACTGGGCTGGCAGCAGCTCTGACAGACATAGGAGAAGCTTCAGGCTTCTGATGGAAATCTGCCTATGTTTAATAATTTTTAAACTTTTTCAACCACATCTTGCATGTAAATGAAGCCATTTAAAGCACGGGTCACTTCCTAATGCTCTGGCCAGTCTGAATACTCTGGAGTTCATCAATATGGAAATAAAAAAGAAGGCAAAAATACTAGCAGGTGAGTTATGTTTTGTTACTACAGAGCCTGATTTTGTTTCTAACACAAGTAGAAAAATAACTTCTGAGGTAAAGCTGCAACTTGAACTGCCCAATTCCATCCATTCACTATGCATGGAATTGGGCAGCAGATAGAAGTTCCAGTTCTGCTGGACACCTGTGGATTTGCAGGGCCATCACACGCATCCATCCATGCACTCAATTCAGTCTTCCCTCTGGACAAACACCTTGCTGTCAGACAGCCATTACAGGCTGGTTCCTGTTGTGCTTCAGCTTGAACTCTGAATTTAATTTCATGGCTTTCTCAGTCATTTGATGTTATTTGACCATGATTTTTCTGTTTCTTAATTGACCTCACCTTTAATGACAAAATTTAAAAGAAAATGGGGAAGGTGTGTCTGTGCTACTATCATACCACTCTATCAGAGGTCCTTTCAGAGGCCCATTATCACATCACAAGAGGTGCTGAGATCTGCTGGTGTCATTAACCACAAAATGTATGAAGCTCTATTATGGTATTATGAATCTGCATCTTATTTAATTAAACCCTTAAATTATGTAGCATCACCATTTTCCAGATATGACAACACAACCACGGTGGAAATTAATTTTCAAAACTTTTGCTGGTATAGATCCTCAGCAAAACTGAGAAAGGAGAAAAACAGAAAGTTTTTTTTACTTCCATTTACAGCCTAGTTATTTCTAGAAAATGGACTTGCTTTACCTGGACTTTTGGCTTGTGGGAAGTTCTTGACATTTTCAGTTACCTCTTTTTTTTCTTTGACATTTTCAAACATTTTGGGGTTTTTGTGATGAGCAACTACAGATGAGTGGATACTGAATACTTACTGCTGACCTGAAAGGATAAGGTTGTGTTGACAAAATATGCACTGTTTTCTTGAGTAAGTCTCCTTGGCTGTGAACTAATAAACTTGTGTTCTTTCTCATTGACTTATTTCCAAAGTCTAGGGGAAGTTATCAGATCTTTACACAAAACATCTTTGCACTTAATAGTTTCCAGGACAAATACCAAAGGGTTAAGAGCTTTGAAAATGTGACAGATGCAGGCACTTCAATAAACTTTCGTGAGAGTGTTTTGGGCAGCAAAGCTGGTGAAGTGTCTAGGGAGCAAGCATTATGAAGAGCATATGAGGGAACTGGGGTTGTTTAGCCCAGAAAAAAGGAGGCTGAGGGAACATTCTATCATTCTTTACAAGCACCTGAAAGGAGGTTGTAGTGAAGTGTGATTTGGACTCTTCTTGCACATCAAAAGTGATCAGACAAGAGGAAAAAGCCTCAACTTGTCCCCAGAGATTGGATGGTAGGAAAAGATTTCTTCATTGAAATGGTTCCCAAGAACTGGAAGAGGCTGTCTGAGGAACTGATGGAAGTCACCATCCCTGGAGTTATCTAAAAGTCATGTAGATGTGTCTCCTGTGGACATGGTTTAGTGGTAGACATGGAAGTGCTGGTCTGGACTCAATTTTTTTAAAAGTCTTTTCTATTGTAAACAATACTGTAATACAGTTTTAGGTTGAACATATAGGAAAAGCTTCCTAATGACAGGGAAAGGGAAGCAACAGATGAGACTGCCTGAGGAGGAGCCTCTATCAGGAGCGGTGTTTTGAATAGGCTGATCAAATATCTACCAGGGATGGTTGATGTTTAACTGTCCTCCTTGGGTGAGATGTCTTTTCATGTCTTTTCTGACTGAACTTTCTGTGATTATAAAGAGAAGAAAAGAGAAAGATTTTTTAGTAAGCTTAATCAATTAACAGGATAAAGACACCTGAGGTTTGTACCTCAGGTCTTGGTTTAACAGCAACAAGGTGAAACAGTCATACAGTTGTACAAACTTTTTTTCTGTTCGTGTTTCCTTTATGTTCTTGATTAAGGCTCCCTGTGTACTTCTAATCAAGATGTTAATGATCCAAAGTGTCTGTTCTTCTCATTTTGATGCATTTTGGTTGGAGCTGTATTAAGTTTTATATTTAACACTGGCTTTCCAGCACAAAAGTTAAATGTTCTTGCAGTCTTTGATGTTTTTGATACCCTGGTTCATTAATCTACTTTTTTATTCATTCATTTCCTGGCCCAAGTGCAATTTAAAAAGAGCATATATTTTTAATGGTACATCCTTATTAGTGTCTCCTAGCAACACAACATCCTCTCAAACAGCTGCTGATCATCTCTACAAAATCCACATAATCTCTGGAGTTATAGAAAACATCTCAGAAAAAAAGCCCAAGTTACTTCCTCATTTTCTCCACTAACTCCACTCCTCTAGAAACATAAAGTAGAAACGAAACCTTAAATAAAAATGTAGACTATTGTTGTTTGACAAAAAAGACATTAAAGATGCCCCCATGAACAAATTTAAATGTTTTCTTTATCAGCCTATGTCTCACCCACCTGTAATATTAAAAAGGAATGCTCATAAACCATAGGAATCTGTGAAAAAATGGAACTGAAAATAAGAAGAAGGACTGGAATATGAGGATAAAAATCTCATAGTAAATCATACAGCTTGATATATGGAACTTAGGAACATCAGGCTGATGTGAGGATTTATAGGACATCGGCCAAGACCCAGGACTGGTTCTTCAGCCAGAAGGACACATTCATTATTATTCAGGGGTCTTTGTAGTCCAGAGATCCTCTCCAAGATGTACTTTGGGGGTGCTCACTCTTGAGAAATGAGTGCAGATGCAAAGTGGGCCTGGTGGTGTAGAGGTCCTATGGTCTGAAGCAGAGTAAAGAGTTGGCCACCTAAAAGTTAGCAGTATTTCTTTCTGCATGTGTTGACTTGTTGACTTTTTTACAGTTTGTTACTAAAATAAACAAATGTTACTTACAATGTTACTAAATGGTAAAACAACAACAACAATAAAAAAAACCCTGTTCTCTCAAAGGGATTTTTTTTCCTGCTTTTAGGCACTTTTGGCTTTTTGTACTCTTTATTTATTTGTGGTAGGCTTTTAGGCTGAAGTATTCAGTGTGTGGGTTCACAGAAGGAGTTGAAGAAAAAGATATTAAATCATCCCATCCATCTCCTTGAGAGAGCAGAGCTGGCACGGTGGCAGCAGGAGACAGTGCCTAGTACTTAGTGAGAGGCAAAGCAGCAGAGGAGCAAACCCCAGGCTCCAGGAGTTGGAGGGCAGATATTACATGGCCAGGAAAGGGCAGCCTGCCCCTCCTCCTGCCAGCTTCCACTTCATCTGAAAGTGGGAATACTCTGACTTCCATGTGCAGAGAGCTACTGCTGCAGCTTGCCTGCTTCCTGAACTTTCATGACAACTTTCTGTAAGTAATGTAAGGCATGAACATGTATTTTTAATTAATCACTTTTTCCCAAAAACTTGAAATAGAATGAGGAATTTCCTTCTAACACACCCAAGTGACAATCCAGGCTCCTTGCCAGTTATAAGCCCTCAGTTCCAGGGGATTCAAGACACAATTTAACCATTAATGTTGACACTACCCTGGCACTCACCTTGCATCAGACTTCCTAAAGGCTGACACTCTGATGTCTTCCAAGTCATGTCCTTTCCCTGCTCCTGCCCAACACACACACAAATGTCACATCAGCAGAGTTTGTAACTGTGTATTTTATTCCAAACATCTCTTCAAGCAAATCCTCATTTTAATGCTCCTCAATTTTGCATCTGCATCTGAATTTTCTGGTTGAGAGGCCTCCTAACACCACCTTTTTAAGTCTTCCCTTTTAAGTCCACCTTGTCCCAATTCTTTGGAGTTGATGAAAGAGAACTTCTGTGTCCTTTTCTGTAAGGATGGAGCATGGAAAAAGGAAGAAGAAGTAGGATTTGCATAAAGCAGTGACATACTTTAAATCCAGGTATAAGAACTATGATTGATTACATCTCCCATTGGTGTTATTTTTTATATCAATGTGTTAATGTCTGGCAAGGAAAGTATATGGTCATTGAAAAAATTGCAGCCTCATGCTTCTACACCTTAAAGTTAGTGATCTCCTGCTCAAAGGTGACAAAATTACCCTTAGGTGAGGCAGGGCTGCTTTTGTCAAGCTTTCAAGTACCTGTTTTGAAGTGTGCAGCCAGCTCACTTAGTATGTGGGTACTTCTGTTCAATTTGTTCCAGTTTTTTTTTCCCTCAGCTTCCTTCTGTTCCTGTGCTTTTAGCCTGAGGCAGCAGGCAGGATTTGGACCCAGCGTGCTGGGGGATGCACAGGACAGGGGCCATCATCCCAACACAAAATGTGTGTAGTTAGTGTGTGAATAGCCAGAAGGTGCTGCAGAGGGAAAGGGCCTCAGCAGCTACAGCACAGTTTTGGTCTTGTCACTGGATCAGCTCACACAGCCTGGAACATCCCTCATGCCCTTTGGCCAGGTTCTGCCTCTTTTATTAATTTTAAATAGTCTCTGGATCTGCAGTCATGATTACTGACTGCAGGGAAACTGAGGTGCTACCATAGAAAGGAAAGATGCAAGATGACATAGACCAAAGGCATGTCCTTGTTTTCTGGTGTCCTTGTAGATGGCTTTCCCTCTTCATAGCTGCCTGATATCACTGGGGAAAAAACACAAAGCTAAACCAAAAAATGCCCTAACAACAACCCAGAAACAAAAATCAAAGTAAACCAAATATCAAAATAAACTGAAACAAAACAAACAAAAAAAAACCCCCTACACCAAAAATCTCAATCCAAATTTAAAGTGAAATTCAGTGCAGGTTTTCTCCTTCTAAATACAGATTAGAACTACAAAGGGTTATTTTGGGCCAAGTAAAGCTTAGGAGCTTTATTTGTCTCTGCCCAGCAAAGTCAATAGTATCTCTGCTTTGCTGTGATCAAGCCTATTTACTTGACAGTTTAGAATAAACCTAAAATCAATATCTTTATTGTGTTATGTGGAAATGTATATATTTGCTAGATAAAGCCTTGCAGCCTTGCTACAGCATCATGAGAGACATAAATACAAGGCTTTGAACTTTTGGGGAATTGGTTTTAAAAATAATATATTTTATATAGCAGAAGCACTACTGATATCAGAGAGACCCAACTAATGGATCATGCATTAAGAAGTCAAAAGCATACCTTCCTTAAATTGTGAAAAAGTGATACTTCCAGATGAAGTTTTAATGAGACAAACACAGTAGTTGAGTATCAGAGGTTAATCTGACCACTTGAAGTAATTATCTGACTCTCCACAATTATCACCTAATATTCATGAAACTACATCATGATTGTATTTGATCTTGCATTAATTCAGCCTGTGATGAGATTAGTCCACGATTATGACATACTTTAGCCCCATTTTGTACTTCTTTCTAATTCTAGCACAACTTCTAGAAATACAGTAACATTTTGACAGTGGTACATTTTCCCAAGGCTGAGAGCTACTCAAGGGTAGTGAAACTTAAAGGTCAACTTTCTGTCTCACTGTGAATTCAAATTTCAGCAGTAACCAATTAACATTTAGATTTTCTGGCTGATTCCAAGTCTTACAAGCCACTGCTACCTCAGCCAGAACTGTTTAGCCAAACAACAAAAACGGAATAACTTTCAAAAGGCATGCAAGCTATGGGAGGTGTTCTTTTAGCAATTGTCTGTCAGATTCATCAGGAGACAAAAGTGTAGCATCAAGTGCTCTGTATGTGCTGTGCTCTGCAGTTTGATGCCCTCTCTGAAGCAGAAAGAAGTCAATGCCTGGCTCACAGGGCAGTTTGTGGTGGCTTGTGTGCACCTACTCAAGCTGGGTTTGCTCTGCAGCGAGGCACTGATTACAAAGCAATTTTCAAACCCCAATTTGTGGGTTTCATCTCATATACCTTTATGTAAGATTGACAGAGAAGGTGGAAAATTCCCATATGTTCTTCAAGAGCTCCAGAGATGAGAGGAGCTTCTAACAGGGCATTACTCTGGTCCCTTCTGGCAGAAAGAAAGGAAAATAGATGGACATGCCTGAATTGTAGATATTTAGCCTATTTTTTTGTTCTGAACACAGTTGTTTAGCTTGTGGTATGCTTCCACATTTTCATTGCACCTCTGCGAAAGGAGGCTGTATCCTAAAGTGAGAGAAAGTTTGTCATGAAAGCACTTCGGAGTGCAAAGATTAGAGAAAGAGCAGCAGAAGTTTTATGTATTTCAAGTTCCAAGCAAAGGTGTGGGAAGGAATGAAGCTGCTTGCAAGTTTTCTGCTATCCAGATCAGTGTCCCATGCTGCACACACCAGGAGCTGAAGGGACAAAGTTGGTGGTGCAGGCAGGGGTTGGGGGGCCCAGCACAGTCAGAAGGGTGAGGAGTAACTAAAGCAGAAAAAGCAGCCTTGCTGACCACCTGAATTAGGCCCTTCTATGCCATGACATGTGAACCATAACTCAACAGCAGCTATTGCTGAATTCTTTTGACCACAAATAAATTATGGGACCCATTTTGCTGGCAAAGCGTATTAGTTAACTGTGGAAACAATAAAGAGCTTGGAAGCTTAGACGTGATGAAAATTAACCAGTGGCAACTTCCATTATCACATTCTGTTAGTTATACGAGGGAAATAGCTAATTACATAGCAAGTATCTTCAAAATAAAAGTAGGTGACCCAAAAATGGAAATTATAACCTTGCAAACAGTGATGGTGCAATTAGAGGTAAGACTTGCTCAGCCAGACTATTGATCATTAGTGGCTGAAAATGGAAACACATGTTTTTGACTACAGATGGACTTTCAGCTATAAAAAAATAAAATCAAATTTAAGGTCAAAATCTAGAGGCAAAGATCAGGATGGCAGAGGCATGTTGGTGTTCTGGACCTGTCAAAAACCTTTTAACAGCCTTTCATTATTTCAGGAGCCATTGTATAATATTTTCAGTTTTCCACCTTTCTCAAATAATTTTGTTTTTCTTTCAAAACTGGGGGGATGAGTGGTTAATGGAGGGGTTATAATTATGGTTATATAATGTCCAACTATTTATTAGATACCTTGGACTCCTGGTAAAAATAATTATAGCAAACATGAATGATTCCACAGTATATCAAGCATGTGTGTTCTGCATTGAGAAAAACTCAGTTCTCCCAAATTAACACGCAGAAAATCCCACCAAACAGCCAAAACCCGAACCAAACAGCAAGAAAAACGTAAAAGGGTTAAACCTCAGGAATAAAGAAGATAGAGGCAAAAATACTTTATGCTTAGGAGACATAACAATTTTAGGAAATCATAAGACCAAAGAGAGAGAAGTATAATAAATATACAAATGATAAATAACACTTCTTAAACTACAGAGCTAAAGTAGAATTCCCCTAAACTCAGAAATCTTTCCTGGAAGTTTGGTGTATAGATAGTCCTTGAGGTCATGCTTTTGCCTGGACATACTCCTTCTCTATCTCTAGGCCAGTCTTTTCTGCCAAAAGTAGGAATGCCTAATCTGAGATCCCAGCCTGGACAGGATCTTTGGAGGCCAGGATACCTTTGAAAGGTCCTAAACCATGTGTTATCCACCGAGCTTCAGTTAGCAGTTGCTCAAGGATCAAAGACAGACTGTGGAAACTGTAAATGAAATTAAGTCAATTGCTGGAAAGTGAGTATTTCTCTGTAAATATTCTCTAGTTAATATAGATTAAGGATGTTTTGCAAACATTTAGAAGGCAAGAAGAAACTCCTTTATTAAAGGTACAGATACCTATGTTCTAGCACCGTACTGGAAGTTGAAACTGACATTTTAAAATTGATCAGTCTCAGTCTTTTGTTTTGTGATATCTATTGCAAAAGGCACTAGTCTAGGCATGTTTTTCATTTTCCTTTGACACCATTTTCATTCCATATAATTTCTTTCAGCTCCCAGTTAAGATTCAAGAGATCCTCTTGCTACTGGCAAGGATTTAAAAAATATAATGTCCCTAGAGACAATTTTTATTCAAGAGGTGGCAAAAATACTGCCTCTCCATGGATTTCACATAGAATATTTTCAATGCAACTAATCTACAGTATCTGACCTGAACAGCTCAAGCAATGCCGGGGAAAACTTCATTCTTTTCTTATCAACCTTCAAGAGCTTTTAGAGCTGACAGCAAATATGAAATTATGGTTTTTCTATCTCTCTCAGAGATTTCAGGAAATAAATCTGTTTGGTTTGTATTCATACACAAATACAAATCAGATCCCAAACCAACCATGATGTGAATTAGCAGAGTGACCTGAGTACAGTTGCAAAGACACACTGGGAAAATAGGATATGCCCTGGAAAATGCCTGCTCTTTTACACCTGCCTTCTGAAATTCATCTTCAAAACTTTATCAAAATACCAGTAAATGTCACACTCCTAGAGGCAATGTATATGATAAGGAAAGTTAGGTATAGAGATTAAAGAAAACAAAGCAAATATTTTTCTCTGGAAGACAATGTATATAGCTCATATTTGGTTACAGAAAGTTATGCCTGTACCTTCTTATTTCCAGCAGATATTAGTCCTTTGCTCAGGCTGTGAGAATGGACTACAAGAAAACTGAAGCCATTAAGAAAACAAAAAATAAATGCTTGACTTCAAAACTTCTGTAAAGAGTAAAAAACTAGAGTCACATATTTCATGACACTGTGTATTCATTTGGAGTCAATTTGCCTAAGAAAAGATGCTTTGGTGGGTCAAGGAAAAAGTTTTTCATTAGATATGGCTAAGTAAGTAGAACTGTAATTTCAAAATAGTGAAGCATCTTTATCTGTACTGTTCTATTAAATCTGTTCCTATGCAGTTTTATTACTTTAAAGCTTATTGATTTGAGAAAATGTCACTGAAAGTGAAAAATTGAAAAGAAATTATTCAGAAAAAGGAAATTCATAAACAATATTTATGATTTCAAAGGAGGCTGGAATATTTTAAGAGATATTTTAATTAAAATTAACTTTATCATGATGTAAAATGTTGTCTACATTTTTTCCCCTGTAAATTTTCTATAAGAGAAATGTGAGCATTCAACATCAGGTTTTGACTGAAAAGTCTCTGATTTCCTTCTTTCCACATTTTGCAGTGCCTAGAACCCCCACCAATTATAAAGCATAGTTACCTCAACCACAGGAGACAACTGATTTTGCATTCTGTAAGATTTTTGTCCTCGGCTGAGTACTTAGGCCTTCTTTTCTCTCCTCAAATACATTTATTTCTTTGGTGTGTTTCTTTTGTTACATCCATGGTTCACATGGAGAACTGTAAAGGTCCCCATATCCATCACCGTTTTCCAAACCAGCTTGGTGTAACAGTGGAACTGTATCCTGTCTCAGTCAACAAGCATCTTTAATAACAAAAAAAGAAAGGTACTTTCTTTCTAAGGTACTTCACCTGAGATAAAAATCTAGTGGTGGGAGGACAGCATGTAAGTTTTAGCACATACTATTAAAGAAATTTTAACCTCTACAGTTTAGCTTCATAGCTGAAACTCCATTGTTATTAATAAACTTTCAACTCAAGTACAGAATGCAGGGCTTCCTTAAAAATTATGTTTTTCATAAACTGTCCCTGTTTACTCTTTCCCCTTTCTTTTCTTAGTCTGAGTCAGAATAAAACAGAAATCTGAAACATTTAGATGTGCCTATGTCACAACTGTGTGTGCCAGTCAGGTGGCTCATGCAGGTAATCTCTTGTTTAAATCTTCCAAAAAATGTAGGAATTAATTATCTGGATACTTGTATATACAGCATCTGCCTCCTGTATTCTCTGTTGCATAAGCTAACCCTAAGGAGCCTGCAGCCCACAAGCAGTCCACTGTCCTGCCTCAAAGCCACAGCAATGACAATTTCTGTGGCTAGAATACAGAGCAGCAATGCTGAAAGTCAAAGATTACTTTATTTCAGATGTAAGTTTGCATGGGAGAAAAAAAATAGAGTAATTTGTTGGAAAGGACGTGTCTGTGCATTACATGTCCAATGCTGCTCTGAAAATTGAGAAACCTTGGAAAAATGGGAAGGTATCTGAAAAGGGTGAATGGGGATACAATCACCAGGCTGCCAGCCTCCTTGAAAATGCAAAAAGACAGAACAGGTTCATATGTGAAGAAATTCAAGGTAATATTCTTGAGGTAAGGAAAATAATCTCAAGCATTGACACTAGGAAAGAAGCCCGCAGAAGCTTCTCAAAAGACTAAAAATTAAAAAAAAATAAAAAGCTCCCATCATTGCTAGACTTTAGAAAAGGTTAAAATCAGTGCTGAGTTATTTATAGAGACCATGTTTCAGGTAGAGCTGTGAAAAGGAGACTTACCATGGAGCAACTGGGACGAAGCCCAGAGCTGCTTTAGATATCCACAGCAAGCGACAGACCTTTTCTGATGCAGAGTCAGCTATTGCACCGTGTGAGGCACAGATGCACTCTGAGTTGTGGCCCTAGGAAGAGCACAGTTTGTGTTTCCAGCTTCCACACCTGAGGCAGAAATAAGGAGGGCAGTGCTGTGGTGGCAGATGTTTGCCTACACAGATCTCCCATGAGGTCACAAGTTCCCACAGAAAACCTGGTCTAGCATGGGCTCCTCTTTCCACGGGTTTATGTGTCCTGCATGAACTTGCTATGGAATCACAACTTTATTTGATCATCACCTATTCTGGCATGGAATCCTCCAGGGGCTGCAGGTATCTTCCTCCCCCCTGAACCGCTGTGGGCTGCAGAGGAACAGCTGCCTACCGTGGGCTGCAGGGAAATCTCAATTCTGGCCCCTGGGAACCTCCTGCCCCCCCTTCTTCTGTGGTCTTGGTGTCTGAAGAGCTGTTCCTCTCACATATTCTCACTCCTCTCTCCGGCTGGAGTTGTGCACCTTTTTCTCCCTCTTCTCCAAACTGATACCATCACTGATGGGCTCAGCCTTGGCCAGCAGTGGGTCCATCTTGGAGCCTCTTCTCACTGGTTTTATGGGACACAGGAGGAAGCTTCTAGCAGCTCCTCACAGAAGTCACCCCAGTAAAAACCTCTTCTCTGCCCCTACCAAGACCTTGCCATGGAAACCCAGTACACAATGATGTAATATTTCCATGGATGTCTACCCAGTCAGCATGAGCAGGCTTTCACCACCCTTGACAATTACTCCACCCTTGACAATTACTCCAACTCCAAAGAAGTTGGAGGCCTTGGTAGAGGCCTGTAATTAGTAGAAATGCGTTGCAAATGGGTGGGTCCTGGTGGAGGGAGGGTACAGGTGTCTTCTCAATGGTGTCTTCCATTTTCAATAGAGAACCCAAGTTTTTTCTGTCCACTTACTCCAAGCAAACCACAGCAAAGAAACAGAAGTTGCATACACTTGCCATGTACACACTAGATCACACCTGGTCCAGCTCCTCAGATACCTCACTTACTCTTCTCTTTGTGCAAGCACAAGGTCAGTCTTGGGACATGACTGTTCTCCTGCAGTCTGTTGGAGTCTCATGAACACGGGAGGTTATTTTGTCTGCAGTTCTTGCATTGGACTATTGAGAATGAGCCCAGTCCAGATTCTTTCAAACACAATTGTATATTTTTGCATAAGGATGCAGGTGTGCCATGAAGGGGACAACAGAGCAGTGTGTCTCCCAGAAATTCCAGGCACTGACATGAATGTGGGGTTTGTGATTTTTCCACACAGATACTGAAGGGGTTACATCGCTGCCAGGCCAAAGCAGGAATCCACACTGAGGGCCAGGAGTATATGAGGTGGTGATGGACCTGAAAGTCATTCTATAGGGATGTGGAAATAAGTAGGTGCAACCTGCAGTGGGATAGGAGCTGAGCCAGAATCTGCTTCAAGGGTTGAGCACTGCAGTGGGGCCCTGGGCAGCAGCCATGGGCCTGCACCCAACAGCTGGAAGCCAGGGATGCCTTCCTGGGTCAAATACACAACTTCAGGAGAGCAGGCACAGCCATGGCTGTGATATGAGCTGTTTTCTTCTCCTCTCATCAATGGACAAGAGACAACAGATGTGACTTACATAACTAAGATAATAATCTTACATCCACCTTTCCTAGCAGATAATACTGCTTAAACCTCTTATTGCTCTTGCTGGTTTCCTCCAGACCCTTCAGTTAGTTATCATCCATTATTTAGGGAGCCCTTACCAGGCAGACTACCATCACCTGCATCCCCACCACAGCCAAATAGAGCAGAATAATTACCTCCAATGTCTTGCATATGACACTGCTATTAATACTTCCCAGAATCTGATTTCCCTTTCTGGCAAGACCGTCTTATTGTTGATTCCTATTGGGTCTGACTCATCATTTAGTCATGTTCAATTAGCTATTCCAATCAGAGCGATTTCAAGCAACCTCATCAAAAGACGGGAGCAGGTCCTTCTAGAAAAAGACTATTCTAAAAAGAAAAAAAAAAGGAATTAACTAGTCAATGATTTCACAGTATTTTATTACTTTGCCATTCTATTATTAAAGAAAATAGAGTTATATTTGTCCACTGAGTCTGAAGAAATTGATTTTATGAAGGATTTTCAATCTGTAAACCATCAAGTCTCGGGAGCATGGATTACTTCTGAAAGGTCTGCAAAATGTAGCTAAAAAAAGAGCCTGTTTTCAGTAAGACTAACTTCACTGCATGGGTGTGCATCTTCTCAGGCAGCATGTATTGACTGGCCAATTAAAAATGGCTGAAATTGTTGCTTTGAGTAAATTGCTGAGTAAGTTTACTAGCTAATCACTGTCACTTAAATCATCATGTTTTCCCCTCAAGACAATGAAATACAGATGGAAAGAATTTCAAACACAACTATCAAATCTGCTGAGCTGTAGCGAAAAGTGTGTCTACATATGTAATATATGTATTTAATGAAGAGCAACAGCATATTCACCAAGTTGCATGCATGGATGCAGAGCCTTATAGGTAAGGGAGGTACTGGTATAGGTTTGGAAAGACAACACAAATAGTTTTTTAAAAGTCTGCTCCAGGTGAGTTGCTATCTATGGTAAATGTTCACTTTGTCATCTCCTTTACCACAGTCACACTTCTCATTCACAGTAGTATTTATTATGAAAAGAGATGAAGAAAATCATTGAATCATAGAATGATTTGGGTTGGAAGGGATCTTATAAAGGGATCTGATCTCATCTCTTTCTAATCCCCCTGCCATAGGCAGGGACACCTTCCACTAGACCAGGTTGCTAAAAGTCCCATCCAACCTGGTGTTGAACACTTCCAGGGATGAGGCATCCACAGCTTCTCTGGGCAACCTGCTCTAATACATTATTACTCTCTGAATAAAGAATTTTTTGTATCATCCAGTCTGTTCCCCTCTATCCTATCACTGCCTGAGTAAAACTTTTCTCTCCTAAGTACTGAAAAGCTGAAATAAGGTCATCCAAGAGCCATACCTTTTCCAGGGTGAACAACTCCAGCTCCCTCAGACTATTTTTGTAGGAGAGGGGCCCATCATTCTGCTCATCTTGGGGTAGATGATGAAGGAGAAGATTGTCTACACAAATGAATAAATAACAACCCTGAAACTGTAAAAGCTAAAATGCAGAAAAGTGTCAGGACAATCAATATCTAATTAACACCTCTACACATATAGTGTAGGAGAAGCTTCTGACATGCATTAGCTATCAATGCAACTTTAGCAGTTGAGTTAGCATAAACACTTCACCTAAGGAACCTAGGCCAAATATGAAGTGAGGAAACTGAGAATAAAAAAAAGAATAAAATGGGGTGAAATCTTGTGTTTCCAGCTTTAAAAATCGAGACAGATTAATTATTTTTGAGAAAGACTGAAAAGAGCATAAGGCAAGCAAACTTGCAGGCAAAATCTGGGGTTTCTCCTGTGTAAATTATACTTTCAAATTCTAGGTTTTCCCCTGAGCATTTTAATTTACAAAGTGGAACTGAAACAGCAGCAAGAAATAGATATTTAATGAAGATATGCTGTTTTGTCTGAAAAGACTCCATGCTATTATCTCAAGATGCTTTCTGGGATGATTGCATTAGGCTTTTTCTTTTACGTATCAGAAATCACTAGGTGTGAGTTTTTTAATTGTAGGTATTACTATTATTCATAATATTTCATTACTGGAAAGCTCTAGTTATATAACCCCAGTGTGATGTGGAAAATTGAAAGGAAATCATGCAGTTTTGCACAATATACCACTACAGCTAATTGATATACACAAAACACTCCCACACTAACTAAAGTTAATGGAAACATTCCTAGTTATTTCCTTGGCCAGTGGAGAAGTCACAAAAAAATGAGAGAAAAAAACAAGAAAATGTAAATGGTTATTCTCTTGGACCTACTTGTAAGGGTTTGGGATGCTGTCAAATGTAAAGATTTGGTGACCAAAGTGCTCAAAAGCCTGCATGCACTTCCCAAAACCTAAAGTAAACTACAATTCTCTGCTTAGTGGAAGATCAGATTTGTACATAGTATTGTCACACTAGTGTCTGTTTCAAGAACAGAAAATATAATTTTGCTTTAAGTTTGGCTCTGAATTAAGGTTTGGTATAGACACACTTTTCATTGTTACAGGAGCTATTACTCTTACAATACTAAACTTGCACTTGTCTTCACTTTGTTTGCCCAGCCCTCCATAAAAAAGATCCATAATTTTTGCTGTCTCTTCTGACAGGAAAAGTATAAGAGGAGGCTATACAAACCAGGAAAATACAAATTAAGATAGTTTTAAAATATAACAAGAGGTGGGAAAAAATTTTTTTGAAGTTAGAACCTCATTTTGAATTTTTTGCTACCACAGGGGTTCCATAATGCAGCTGATCTGGACATGCTGGGGAGAAGCTCTGTGCTCTTGCAGGTTCAGGATCAGTGCTAGGGTAATGTGACAACTCTAAAGCTCCGGAGTTTCAATATCTTTAAACCAATAAACATTTTACATTGTTTTTAATAGTCTTTTTTTTCTCTTTTCCCATTGTGGATTTTTAATCAACCACTTTTGGGATGTTCCCACGGCGAGGTCCTCTTATTAGAGGCAATCTCTTATTTATTGCAAACTGGCAGTGACTTTATGTATCCTAGCTCAGTTCTGACTGGGTTATTTTTTGACCTTTGCTGCTCTATTGTTTGATAGTTGCTTTCCTTGTAATCCAAAATCCTTGTACAACTATTTCCTTTGCAAAAAGGGATTACCATATTGCATTCATATACTTCCTGGTCCTTGCTTAATTTTTTTTTTATCCATGAGAAAAAAAATTGTGGTGTTTGCTCCTTTAATTGGAATTCATTCTCTGATTATGCCATCATCTTCCTACTATGAGTCGGTGTCTAACGAAAATTACATAGAAAAATGTCAAGTCTATCAACAGGAGGAACCTCAGCATTGAATCATTTAGCAATCAGTTCAGATATTCAGATAATTCTTTCCCAAACATCCTCAGCTGCGGCTGCTGGCATTTAAGAGCATCCAGGAGAACTAGAAAAATATATCTGTGTCCTTATCTGTACTTTGGGCAATATGTAAAGCAAAAAGAACAAGCAATTCAGAGAAGAATTTGTGACCAAGCAGATAATACAGAGTAATTCACTGCATTAATTCAGCTCTTTCAGCACATTCAAAAGCACAAGCTGACTGTCACATTCTTCAGTTGTTCACATTTTGCAGACATTATATATACATATATACACACACATATATATATATATAATTTCACGGGTACATTTCAGCAGCACTCCTTATTTCAAGATCGATCACACTGGTCACATAAAAGCACTTTTGTTCTACAAAAGCATGAGTGCTACAGGAATTCTACTACAAATCCTTGCAGCTAAAAAAAAATTAAAAACGTATTAGTAATCTCAGGTAATTTATATCTTTCAAACATAATCTTTCATAAGCATTTTGTGCCTCATATAATCTGTCACACTACAGTTTCTGAACTTGAGAGAGTGGTATTCCAGTGAAGTCGATGTTAAATTTTGAACAAGCTTGCTTTTTGCAGTTGCTAGTCCTTTCTATGCACAACTGATCACGGTGTTTAGGACATTTTTTCATGCATGAAGGTGAACTCACTGATGCAACAGAAAAAAAATCCATGTGATACATGTGTTTTCCTGCCTTGCATGCATTGTCAGCCTTCTGGTAATACACTAAAGAAAGTCCCTTCTGCGAACAAACCTGGGAGGCCTAAAACTATCAATTAGTAGCATCCCATTATCCCAAACTTTTGAAAAAAAAATAGGCTTTTTAATGACTTGCCTTAAACTGTGCTCATTACAAATTATTAGTATTATTTTAATTGCATGAATGGCCTTTTCTTAAAAAATTCCCTGCACTTTTTAATAGCAAAGCTACAGGAAGATGCCAGTGTTGATTGATGGGAAGTGTTTATAGTAGAGTCCAGCAGGATCTGTTATTGCAGTAGTCACAAGACACAGCAGGCAATGCACTCGAGCAGTAAATACAACCCCAAGCCCTGCTGGGGAAATGAGCCTTTACCTGGAATAGCTCAGATTGTCCATTCTCAGTAGTGCACTATTAGTTTTTATCATCTCTTTAGCTGTCTTACCAGCAAAGTTTTTAGTATGTTGAAAAAATATCACCACATATATATACATATATATATATGTTTTAAATCTTTTATGCAAAGCGGTGCTACAACATCTAGAAATTTTAGCCCATATCTCAAGAATTCTGATTAGAGTTGAAGAACTATACAAGCTGATTTAGAGTGCACTCACCTACTGACTGAAATTTTGTCCTTTGGTGTTACATTATCTGTCCTCGGATTACCTGTTTTATAAACATAGTAGCTCCCCGAGACCAGAAATGAAATCTCCAGTGGCTGGAACATGGGAAGTGCCACACCAGTTTTCAGAAAGGGTAAAAAGGAGGTTTCTGGGAACTAGCAACCAGTCAGCCTCACAGCCATGCTCAGTAAGATCATGGAAGATGTCCTCTTGGAAGATAGGTGGAAAGATATTACAGACAGGGAGGTAAATAGACAGCCAACAGAGCTTTGCCAAGGGCAAATTTTTAGTTTACAAACAAACTTATAGCCTCTTATGACAGAGTGACTGCACCAGTGGACAGAGAAGAGCTGTGGATGTTATCTAGCTGGACTTCTGTAGGGCCTTTGATACAGCCCCTCCCAGCATTCTTGCCAAAAAAATAGAGATCTAAGGATTTGATAGATGGATTTTTACATGCATAAAGAATTGGCTGTATGGCCACATCCGAAGGTTTGCTGTCAATGGTTCAACATCCAAGTGGAAACCACTAACAAGTGGTGTCCTTCAAAAGCTCCTGTTGGGACAAATATTTAAAATGTTCATCAGTGACCTCAGGATCGAGTGTCCCTTCAGCAAGGCTGCACATGACACCACCAAAGTGGAGCAGTTGGTTCCGATGACAGAAGGGAGCCTGCTCCAGCATGCATTTCCCACAGAGTCACAGCCTCCTTCGGGCACTCACCTGTGCTGGTGTGGGCTCCTTCAGAGACTGCAGGCGGCTATCTGGTCCACCATGGATCTCCGTGGGCTGTAAGGGGACATCCTGCCTCACCTCACCAAGGGCTGCAGAGGAATCTTTGCTCTGGCACCTGAAGCACATCCTCCTCTGCCTTCACTGGCCTTGGTGTCTGCAGGGCTGTTCTGCTCACACTTTGTCATTTTCCTCGCTGTCTACATCCTCCCCTCAACCCTCTCCTGCTCTTACATCTGAGATTCCAGTGGTGCTGCCAGCATCACTGATTGACTTGGCCTTGGCAAGGGGCTTGGTCTGTCCCGGAGCCACCTATGTCTCCATCTGACACCTATGTCTCTATCTGACACCTATGGCTCTATCTGACACCTATGGCTCCATCTGACACCTATGGCTCCATCTGACACCTATGGCTCCATCTGACACCTATGGCTCCATCTGACACCTATGTCTCCATCTGACACCTATGTCTCTATCTGACACCTATGGCTCTATCTGACACCTATGGCTCCATCTGACACCTATGGCTCCATCTGACACCTATGTCTCTATCTGACACCTATGGCTCTATCTGACACCTATGGCTCTATCTGACACCTATGTCTCTATCTGACACCTATGTCTCCATCTGACACCTATGGCTCCATCTGACACAGAGAAAGCTTCCCGGCAGCTTCTTTGGTCCCCTGCAACCAAAACCATGCCAAGCAAACTGAATACACCACTGTCTGAACATCTTCAAATATGAAAGTCTCCTATGCTGAACTCACTGGGATGTGACACATTTTTACAAGCTTAAAATAAATCATGCAGCATCCACAGAAAGAAATGCTTATTTTTTTAGGAAAAGCATATTTTTGAGCATTAGAAGATATTTGCAGTATAAAAGTCTCATAGCCTGGCTGAAAGCAAGAAATTGGTTAGACACATAAGTTAGAGAGAAATAATTTCTTAACAATGCTGCCACTTCCTTATGTTTCCCTGGGAACATGAAGACAAAACTTCACTGTGTTTATTCCACGGAGATGTGTACCTGTTGTCCACCAGAGTCCCTGTACCTTTGCAGGGGATTGATGCTATATGACCTGGTTTACAGGATTAGTGCACAAAGCAAAGTGCTGCCAATAAATTTGATCATATAAAGGTTACCTCTTTTCACAGCCTTATCTTGGAAACCATTTAAGAAAAAAGTGAAACTAGTGGGCTAGAGCAAGACCCACTGGAGGAAAGAGAGATCATCATCTCAGTGGTAAGTTCAGGCTGCAGGCTGCATTTGGTGGAGTCTCTAGACTAGAAAGCAATCTGATTATTTCACTGCTGAAGGCAAAAGAGGGAGTCAGTTCACGTCATGCCTGATCCAGCCCCTAGTCCACAAAATTGTGTGTCTGCCGCTGCCAAAAAGTGAAGAAGCATGCTAACAGCATAAGGTTTGAAAGAGTTCTGATGGTGATCATTCTTTGAAAATACTTAGGTGAATGGCCATAAGTCCCTAGAACAGCCATAGGGCCTACAAAACCTATATCCAAGTGTATATCACCTTCAACAGGCTCTGAAACTGACATCACAAGCCCCTTGGCAGAGTCTTCAAGCCTCTTCCTGTGGGTCCCCCATGTTTGGGCACCTACTGTCCCCTAAACCCAGTCAGTTTTGCTGGGTCTTGTGGGATAGGCTTTGACAGGTGGGAGCAGGAGGGCAGGTTCATCTGGAGTTCCCTCTTACTTGGTGCATTCTCAAAAGGGGTCTGTGGGACACCTTCCAACATGTTTGCTGCCCCTGGCAGCACAAGAGCAGAGTTTAGCCACACTTGGTGTCCTCCTGCCCTCTCATGGTCTCCTGTAGGCCAGGTTCTCCATTGGGTGGGTTGCTTCCATAGCTGCCTGACAAGAACAAATGCACACAGTTTGAGGAAGTGGCATTCAGTACCTCTTCTCAGTGCACACTGTAAGTGCATGTAAGGGTCATCCCACCAGGGAGAATGTTCTCAGCCTCAGTGAGCTGAGTTCTCCTCTATGCCCACAGTGTCACTCACTGCTTGTATTGGAGTCAGAAAGCTTTTTCCCTGGTGGGTAGGGAGGTCTCTGTTACTTTCCCTCCAACCCCTGGACCTGGAGCAGGTGTTTGATGGGATGAATCATGGATAACTCCCCTATCATGTCTCTAGCCTCAGCCCTACTCCAAGAAATTCCTCCAGGCTCTTGTTGCTGATGCAGAAAGTCCAGTCAGGCTCAGCCAGGGCAAGCCTAAACCTCTGTAGGACATCAGACCTCTTCTTAGGTTCTTCTACTGCTATCAGGTTTCTCCAGGATCCACACAAGCTTCCAACTACTTCTTTCCTCTTCCTTGCTTTTCTCTGCTCTCCTTGTGGGGTTCAGAAATATTGACTTGTGTCTCTTTGGACCTCCTCAAGGTCATTCCACCAGTCTTTTGCCTGTAAGTAGCTTCAGTGTGATAAATAAATTATCACACAATATCACACAATATTGTGAAATAACCCTTTCACAATTTCCTCATTTTTAATCTGTTGTTTCAATCTTTTTCTTTTTTCACTTGTTCATTTTAAGAACCATTTTGTTTCATCATTCTGTGCTATGTTCTAGGTCTGCTCCTCTGCTCCCAAAATCAAGGATAAACTTTTGCTTCAACTTATCATCTCTATCAGGAAATCAGCAATAACAATGTCTAGTTTAGAGAGAAGAAATCTCTAACAGGTCTGTAGAGGACAAAGCTTGCCATTGGAAACCTTGGTAGCTTTTGTCAATCAGAGCTCTAGAGAGTACTGCAGACAGTTATTTCCTCTTTCTAGTTGTGTTTCACACCTACTTACAAAAGCATCCTCCAGAAATTTGTCTGATCTCATTGTGAATCTATTCAAATTTTGGACTGGCCACTGTTCTTTGACAACAATCTCTGTAAGTTAGCAATATGAAAACACTTTTGGTTTCAACCTCATATCGCTGCGGTTCACTGAGTACCTCTGCTGTAACGAATAAACATTACCTATTCACCTTCTCCATAACATAAAAGGTTTTATAGACTTCCAAGCAGTGATGGACTCACTGCTTTCCCATAGAAACCATTCCATAAGTTTTTATTGTACTGGGCCAAATCCAGCACTTCCTTTCTTATCACTTATGGACCTTACAGGATGCACAAGATCTGTGTAAATGTAGCACACATGATGCAGGACCAGAAAAAATCTACCTCGCATGGGGACTAGATATTTCATGAATCTTCACTTGCCCAAAAAGGGTGTCCTTCTTCACTCCTTACATTTCAGCAGTGCCTGTCTGCTGTCATTAATTTGGGTTCTATTATTCCCTCTTGTTTTTCTCCAGTTAGAGATTTTCTTCAATTTTCTAATTCCTTTTGTACATCTTCTGAGTAACACATGCAAGATAAAATTTAAAAAACCTTTTTTTCTGGTCAGTGGCTTAGGGAAGGAGTTATGCATAAATGGCCTGGCAACTATAGTAATTATTATGAGACCATCTGCTGGCAAACACATAGATAGAATCACCCTAGACAACTGGCCAGTAGTAAAGAGATATGGATAATCTTTCCAAGTAGTAGACAGGCTGACACCAAATGGATAACCAAGGGCAGGGGGGAGTGGACATTTAGCTACTAGTCAAGAGATGTGATTCCTCACCATCTTGTGTTTCATTAGAATAATTTACAATTTGATTACCTGTTGGAAGCTCAGAGTAAAGCTCATTATATATATTGCCAGTCTTTATTTTTCCTGGTAAGGATTGTTTTAGCCTACAATGATTATTTACAATAACAGCAGTGCTATTGCCCAGGTCTGAGGGAACTGTTTGATTTCTTCAGACAAGAGGCCCAGAGTTTTAAATTTATGCTCTAAGGTTAGTGTCATGTTCCAGAAAGCATACAAAGTGGAACACTTCATAAATCAATGTATAATTACATATATAACAGAATAAGCTGTGTGACAATTTTTATAAGGCATCCTTTAATGTATGAGCTCTTCTAAAACAGAAAGCTATTTTTTCAGAAAGGAAAACTACAAATATGTTAGTGAAACAGCAAAATGCTTGAATTTTCACACCAAATTTCCATTAGCATTTGATGTCCTATAAAAGTGCTTAATGGCCTCTTGAACACTGTACTAATTTGAGTCCATTAGTGTAATAGGCAGGGATTAAAAGCAGAAACAAAGAGATCATTAACCATGAAAGTTAAACACATCTGTTCATACTCCATCATTAAAATGACAAGTATTTAATCAAAAAGAAACAGAGATCTTAGTATAGGAACATTCAGGATAAAAATCAACTCAACATAATGTTCTGCCAAACTTACATGTTGCTCCGAGGAGGAATTTTATAGCATCTTCCATCTGAGATGCCAAGCAAAAGTCCTAATACAGTTTCACCAAGTGGATACCACAAAGGAGCCACAGAGGTCCACAGTGGTTTGGAAATGAAACCACAAGTTCAGGAGAGTGTGCTCAGCCAGTGCACTTCTTGCTGTGTTGACAAAGTAATAAAAAGCTGATGTCCTGTTTACAGTCCCTGAAGCCTCAAGCTGCTTGTCTGCAATATAAGGCATCGATGTGCTTGTGATGTGGAGGAGCCTATTGCACTGACCTAACCTCTGGGACCAGCAGCTCCTAAACTGATTCTTTCAGCTTGGGAGAAACAGTCCATCCCAGCCTCTGGGAACCCCCAAACCTTTCACAGCAATGAAGCACCAAAAAATACTCTAAAGTTTGCTGTTCTTTGAGGATGGTGTATTCCATATTCATCCTTTCACCCTGGAATTATATGTAAATTGATGAGGTTGTAGAAAACAATAAAAGAAGGCTACTGCAGAAAAACTGAAGGTTTGTGCTTCATCTCAAAACTGCAACCAATGCTACAAAATGGAAAAAACGAATACAATGTCCTATCAGGTCCTCTCTAAAGCTAGTGCATAATTCTTTTTTGTTTCAGAATGTGTCGCAACAATTGCTACTGAGAGTCCAAGCAACATCTCAGCATCACTTCCCAGAACCAGCTCTTTAATGGTTTCATTTCTCAGTCATTAGTTAATCAATCCTGTGTCTTAACTGCTCCCTTCTTCCTTCAATCTTCTCCCTACAGCTATTTATAAAACTTTTTTAACACTCTTCCTCAATCCATATTTACTGTTATCTAGTGGGAGTCTGTATTTAATAGGATAAATCACTAATTAATTACTGATCAACTAATATATAGACAATTATTAAATCCTAGAAATGGATATTTCTGTTTATTTTCCCCATAAACTTTGGACCTGATCTCCATTTATCACCAACTCCTTGGCAGCTTTAATGAATTTAATCTTTTATTGTAAATAGAGAAGACCAGCAGGCTGGAAGGGATACATTAATTAAGAATATAACAATGTTAAGACTGTTAAAATCATAGGTTAAGCAAGCACCTTTTGAAGTCCTTAACGTAATTTTTATCCATGACCACATTAACAGGACCGCAGCCTTGTGACACAGACGTAAGAAAAGTTTCTGAAAATTTGGAACTCACTCATATTTCATTTTTTTCCTTTACATGCCACCAATATAAGGGGACTCTATTACAGAATGGGAGAGTCATATTCATTAAAATTAGTCTGAACATTACATTTATTCATTCTAATTTAAATTCAGAAGGACTTTTTCCAATGCATCAAGTGCTTTGCAAATGTTAAAGAGTGCAATAGAATAAAACCTGTTTATTGTACCTAGGTTAAAGCAATCACTCCTCAATTCCTAACGTGTGACCAGCTGTACCTTTCAAGCCTGAGTACATGAAACACAGCTCTTCACACAGCTGGGCAACAAAGGTCAAAGCTGGAAGCCTTCTGCCATTGTCCTCTTGGTTGAAGTGCTGCCCACAGCATGCAGTAATCCTCACTTTTAAAGTGACTCCTCTCTTTGAAGCAGGTATCTGAATAAATGCCCTTTTGTCTTCACTGAATGTATAAGGAGCTCACAGTCTCTCGCTGAGGTGTGGGAATCTTTCCTTTAGATGTCTGAAGCTCCATTTCCAGCTGAGTGGTAACAGTTGTCCTGACCTCCCTTCCTTGGGCAGCATCCCTTTGGAAAGAGATAATTGCCAGACATTGGTTTACTTGTTGAATAAAGATGCCAAGAGAGAAGTGCTGTCCAAGCAGCCTTGTCATTCTGTTAGCTGATGGAATGAGTGATGAGCATTAAAAAATGCTATTTAAAAGGTTGATGTACCTCCATTTTAAAACAGATTGTGACTAAGAAATGTGTAAGATAAACAATGGGAATTTCAATCTTTACAAAGCTCACAAGGAATAGGAGTCCCTTGTTCACTTTTGTCATCACTCGTCTGGCTATCTCTGGTAACCCTTGCTCCCAGAAAAACTTTCTACATGGAATATCTCGTTTCTGGAGACAAAAAGCATCTGAAATCTTATTAAATTATGTTTACATGAATTTTCCAGTCCAGTAATGCATATCCAAATACCTTGGATAATTCAGATAAGTTTCCATACTAAAATCTAAATTAAAACAAAGCTAAAATTGCTTTGAAGGGTTATCTATCATTAGACAGATATGTAACCAAAGGAAATAACATAGAGAGCCATAATAAATACAAATCTCCACTGTTCTTTTTGTTATACTTCTGTTCTTTTTAGCCAGTTAACTTTGGAGTAGTTTGATGTGCAACATCTGTATTATTTTCAAACATCTCTCCTTAAAGAATATCAATAACATGAAAAGGCTAAGAGCTGAAACTGCAGAAGGTGAACCCCTTTCAGGAACAGGTTTATGGAGGGTTTTTGTCTCCTCTTTAAAATATAAATCCACCAGGCCCTTTCCCAACATTGAGGAAGGCTTGATTTATGATTTTAAAAGACCTATCCCTTTAGAAATAAAACTATACACTCATATGGAGGATAGGACCCAAAATGAACTTTTGGTACAATCCCAGTTATCATAAAATCAAAGAACCATAGAAAGGGTAAAGTTGGAAAGGAATTTTAAGTTCATCTAGATTCAACTTCTTTGTCATGGGCAGGGATACCTTCCACTAGACCAGGTTCCTCAGAGTCCCATCCAACCTGGCCTTGAACACTTCCAGGGATGGGGCATCCACAGCTTCTCTGGGAGACCTGTCCCACTGTCTCACCGCCCTCAGAAGGAAGAATTTCTTCCTAATATCTAAACCTGCCTTCCTTCAGTTTAAAGACGTTCCCCCCTGTCCTATCACTCAGTGCCCTTACAAAACTCTTCAGCTCTTTGGTAGGCCCCCTTCAGGTACTGGAAAGCTGCCCTAAGGTCACCTTGAAGCCTTCTCTCCAGACTGAGTAGCTCCAGCTCTCTCAGACTGTCTTCATAAGTAAAGTGCTCCAGTACTCTGATCCTCTGGACTCAATCCAACAGGTCCATGTCCTTTCCATGCTGGGAGCCCCAGAAGAGAGGAGCACCCAGACATCTCTTTAAATAACCTCTCCCAAACTCTTTGAATGATAACTCCACTGCTGACTAGAGATCTCCAGTCAGTCCCACCCTGACCATATTTACGACCAGTTACTTTTTACATCAGTCCTGCTCTTTAACTTTAGGGGACACTTCTTTTCTACATATATTTCCCAAAGTATTTAAAGACCAGATTCTAGTTTGCTGTGCTGCTTAATCCATAATCTTTCTCAATCCTGGCTTCCTTAGTTTTCCACTCCACCTCTTTGTCACAGTGTATTTTTTCTGTACTAACTCAAATGTGAATTCAGCTTTTGGGAAGGAGCTGAGAATTTACCTAGGAGTCCAGGTGTAGTCTCACCTACAGCATGGAATCTTCCACAGATAAACTGTACTCTTCAGACGGTGATTTGCAAATAGTATATGTTTTAGTCTTTGACTTCCTCAGTCACTTTTAAATAAGTACCTAATAGTTATTTTTTTTGTTATTAATCCTCAGATAGTTGTCCTTAAAACCTTCTGGCATTCCTGCAGTCACAGCAGTAGTCTATACCTTTATTCACTTGATATCTCAATCTTTCTTCTGTGTTTATGATACTCCAATTTTTTGTGTGCACTACTTGGTTTTAAGTCAAGGTCAATTAAAAATTTGTCCACAATTTAATCCTTGAGAAAGTCCAATAGCAAATTTCCCTTCAATCTGGAGTCTAGTTTTCTGACACTATCATCTATTGTCTCCCTTTAGTTGTGGTGACACATTTATATTTTTATTAGTAGTAGAAATGTACAGGACATTTTATTATAACCTGGATATTAAAATACAAAAAATATGGAATTTCCCAGTGTTTCTTCTCAACAAAAGTGATTGCCTTTCCAAAGAAAGTTTCTTGGTCTGGTCTCATGTATATTTATTTGGTGGGTAGTGCTCTCTTCTGGGGAGCTCAAATCAGGTGGTGTGATTATGGTGGAAGATGTCTCTCAGGGTTGTCAGAAAAACCTGTGGGTATGATATGAACCTACCACAATGATTAAGGGAATGGCACTTCTGGGGGTCTTTTTCTCACTGAATTCCAGCTGAATGCATTCAGTGTTGGCTCTATTTATCTACAGTCTGTTGAACACTATCACTTGTGAATATTTTCAAAAGTGTTTTCTTTCTTACTTCAGTTGACACAGGAAAATCAAAGTATGTTAAGGAAAATTAAAATTTTAGTGATATGTATGAAGACTTCATCGATCAAATTGAAACACTGTGGCGTCTGTAATAATTCTGCTGCAGAAAAAAACCCCAGTATTTGGGTTAGCATTTAAGTCCTTTTAGTCATGTTGTTCTTCATCCCTTCTCAGGCAGTGATTTGTTACCTAAGGAGACATCCTTCAGAATACAGTGTTTTCTTCTGCTGTAGAAATGGCATCTTCCCAGACCATTTGTTCCAACTTTGGCCTTCATTTGTCTGACTCAAGGACAGAGAGAGTGGCTCCTTGGAAATTGTTATTCTTTATCTGTTTATCATCATGCAAACAATTTTCGGAATAAAACAAAATGGACAATTTAAATGCAGTCTGCTTAAATAGGACATTGTGTTTCTCTCCAAATGAATATTATATTACAACAACATGAGCAATACAACTGTAATTTCTAACTAATTCCTAAATGTCAACTGTCCTTTGGGAAATTAATGAGAAATTTAATTTTTCAAGGCCAACTTAGACAAAACTTCAGGAAAATAAAATGTCTCTATGGGCTGCAAGATATGAATTTTATTAAAATCAATTATTTGAGATATAAAATACATTAAAATTATTAGGTAGATGGCAAAACACCTGAGTTTTACTCAGAGTTTGAAATAGACTTTTTGCTTACTTCTGAAACTACTTAAAGGATCCAAACCTCAAGAAAGGAACTTAAGCTTTTACACTATGCATTTTAGTTATCTTGCTCACTTACCTTTCGACTCAGTTTTTTGTCTTCCTCCCAGCCCTAGGTTTCTCCCCAGCACTCCAACACTCAGGAAGGGAGGCTTCCGTGGTTTTGCAATGCCAGCATGAATGAGATAATTCATGACATCACATGGTAATATCTGCCTGGGGCTAGAATACATCAGTGTCACTGAGACTCTTGTAATATATTTTTTCTTATAATCAGTTATTTCTCTAAAAGACTACAAATACTATAACGTAGGATAGGCAGACCTGAACTAGAACTCAGACATGCTTGGCATGTCAGTTTTGCCCTTTATACCAGTTTGACTAAAACCAATTCTTATTATAGTAAGAACATGCAGGTTTTGTTCTAATATCTCATATCTCTGCTAAAGTCCTCCAGCTTCTAATGAATATGCCCAGGTACTTGAAATTCTGTAGTGATAATAGAGAGTGCACCTTTTCCTCTCAAGTACCCTTTTCCCTCTGACAAGATGTGAAAAAATCCTCTTGACCTATACAAAGAAAATTGGGCCACTAAATGTTAAATGGAAGTATATTGAAAGTTCATGAGGAAATAAGCATTCTTCAGTTGTTGGAAATTACTACTTTGAAATTTCTATGAAGTTTATAATGTATGAGATGGTTAAAAATAAGATAAATGACTGGCATATGCATTTATTACTTTTTCCTATTTCAGCGTTCTCCCTAAGCCCATGCAAATTTAGTATGACACTGTTTTATTGTACAAGTCATAAAAGAACACAGACATTATGTAAATAGTTTCAGTGGAGAAATGAAGTGGAAAAACTCATTTTGCCATAAAAAGAATAAGTGGCATTACTTATCATTCCATGGGGCTTAAAACTACTGATCTTTAGAAATGTCTGATAATTTCCCTAGGTAAAATAAGGAGCAATGAATATTATTCCAGTCCCTTCCTGGACACAGCATCCCACCCCTAATGAAGAGAAAGCAGATGGGGAAAGTTGGCTCCAGCTCCTGATACCTGTAATACACATGAAGACAAAGAAAACAATTCTTTTCAGCAGAACTTTTCTATGTTTTCACCAGAGGAATTGGAATGGAATGGAATGGAATGGAATGGAATAGGATAGAGTAGAGTAGAGTAGAGTAGAGTAGAGTAGAGTAGAGTAGAGTAGAGTAGAATAGAATAGAATAGAATAGAATAGACCTACAGCAATCATCCAGTTCAGCTGTTTGACCACTCCAGGGCTGAAGAAAAATTAAAGCATGTTGCTAAGTGCATTGTCCAAATGCTTTTTGAACATTGTCAGGGTTGGGGCATCCACCACCTCTTTAGGAAGCATGTTCCAGTGTTTGACCCCCTCTCTTGGTAAAGAAATGCTTCCTAATGTTTAATCTGGACCTCTCCTGGTGTGGCTTTGAGCTATT
The DNA here is from genome assembly GCA_013400215.1 of Cisticola juncidis. Classification (NCBI taxonomy): domain Eukaryota; kingdom Metazoa; phylum Chordata; class Aves; order Passeriformes; family Cisticolidae; genus Cisticola; species Cisticola juncidis. The sequence continues at coordinate 81,098 of VXBR01009551.1, read as the reverse complement.
CCTACACATCCTGTTACGGGAAGCCAGGGAGAAGAGCTCAGAAGTTTTCTCTCCCTACCCACTCCTCAGAGAGCAGTAACTGAGAACAAAGACCTGATTCCAGTACTATTATATGTGTGCTAAATGCTGAATTTTTAAAGAAGTTGTTGTACAGATTTGTTCTGACTTAAAATAAGGTCTCTGTTTCAATTGAGGAATTTAAGACTTTTTTTTTTTCCTTCAGAATGTCAGCATTCATAGGAATTATCAATAAACAATGAAGAATTTGCAAATATATAGATTTTTTCAAGTTGTTGTAGAGCTCTTTTAAGTAGTCTGGGGTGATTTTCATTGACAATATTGGATTTTGGATTAAGTCTGAGTGGAAATACTGGTGGAATCGATTACTGACAGTACAAAAACACTGACAGTGTTGAAAAACACAGGTGTGAATGGGCAGCTGGTACCACATGATAGAAGTTCTATTCCCATCAAAACGACAGGAAAGTTAAAAAATCTTAGCTAGAATGCAAAGCTGGATTGAGGTGTTGGCAGAGGTACCAGCACCAGTTACAGCATCAGGGCTCTTGGTCACTCCTGACTTCAGTTCAAAGGGGTTTCTGCCAGCTGGGGGGTCTCTATTCTGTGAATATGTGACCAATTGTCCCTTCCATAAAAATTTGTTGTGATAGCACTGACACTTAACTGGATTTGTTATGCAATACTAGAAGGAAAATATCTATGTAAAAAATGTAATCTGAAAGATGTCTTTGTGCAGAAGGTAGTTTCATCCGTTTTAACAAAATCTAGGATTGCAGTTACTATGTTTCAATAACTTAGTCTCTACTAATGTTACTCATAGTACTGATATTTTCCTAACATTTCTCAATTAGTATTAAAGACACTCAGTAGGAAAATTCATTCCACAAAGGTAAAAATTTTCATACAGCATAGTGATTATTTTTTATTATGTTTCCCCTTCTAAGATGCAATTATGTTTCATATTATTTTCCATGTACAGCTAATTTTAAAACCAAGTACTTAAAATTATTCTATAAACCAATGTTACAGTTACATCAATCAAAAAATCAGACAGAAACAAAGCTAAGGAAAACTGGATGGAAGGGGGTACGAGAGCTAAAAAAAGATGGAAGGAAATAAAATAAAATAAAATGGCATGAACCATTTCTGCCTTTTTAACTTGCAGTGAAGAATTGCTAAGATATCTAAATTCCCTGCCTGAAATCATTTCTACCTTGAATAATACAAATAAAATCAATTCTTCAATAGAAAACTAAGGAAAATAAAGAATAACATAAGAAAAGTCACCTGATTTTCACTGATAACATCCAAAAAAGCACTTACATTTTATTTCTTTTCAATATCTATTCTTTCTCACACAAACAGCTTGCTGTCAGAAGACTGATTATTTAGGGACAGAACTAAGGACCAACATGGCCAGTTGCCATTAGAAAGAAAAAGTGCCTATCTTCAATTTAAAATCAAAGGAAAATGCAAAATATTTAGCATATAATAAAAAGTAATGTCAGAAAGATCTCTCCACTAACCTTGCAGAGTCTCTTTAATTACAGTGAAAATTTTCATATGCTCCAAGCAAAGGACAGGGAATTTGAGTATAAGTTCTCCTGACCTGTATTTGCATTTGGTTTGCTTATCAGAAAGGAGTCAAGGAGGTGGGACTCCTAATAAGGATCATTGCCACGATATGAATTACTAAATAAAACACAAGATGTTCAGCTTCTCAAAAGGGATTGAGAATTTTATGAGTTATCCAAGAAATTAGGAAATAATAATAGAAATCATACCAATACTTGTAAGACACCCTAGACAATTTAGACAGTCCAGTGGTTGAAAACAGGGTTTAGCAACACAAAAAATATGAAGGGGAAGGTACGTGTTTGTAATGGTTTCTCTTGTTTATCTATCACCCAAAGATTCTTTGCCTCTTAGAAAGAATAAAAATAGAGCTAATAAAACACAACAGAGCTTCAATCATTATGCATCAGGAAACGAAAAGAATATTCTAGGGATTTTTGAGTCTCCTGGGAGTATTCATGGTGTCAAATCAACAAATCACTTTTAGTAATCCAGAACTATTTTATACCTACATGGAAATGATACTTACACAAATTAGATTTGAATGAAGGTTCCAGATTCCCTCATACCATCTTGGCTGTGTAAAAGGATTTAAAGCTGGTTTAACTGTGCTGTGCCTCCATGTCAAAACCCCTAAGTAATGCCAGCGACAGGTGAAATATCTCCAGTGGAAATGTCAGACCTTTTGCTGGGACGCTGCACTCTCTGACCCATTCCCTGAGGAGTTAAACATTTCCTCAGAGCAGCAGGAATTGAACACATGCACTGTTTTACAGGATCAAACTTTACCTTGGGTGAGTTCTAGAAGGTTTACGTCAATTTTGCAGACAATTCAATAACGCAGGATTCAGTGATGCCCAAAGATAATCAGGTATGCGAAAATTAAAACACTCAGAGCTAACTTCCAATTCCATTCCTTGGGGATGGTGTCTAATATATGTTAAATCCAATCAGTGCCTTTTAGCTTTCTTCCCTGTCACAGGGTTTCAGTTTACTAATTATAAATGTTCAGCTGCAATTCCTTTACATCACTTTCTCACAGGGTAGAATTCAGCACCCTCTGAGAATCGAAAAAGGTTGCACCACCATTTGTCAAGGTCACAGCAAGAAAGGTTTTTCATTAATTTTAGATTGGCAAAGAATAAGAAATACTGTAATTGCTGCATTTAAACCATTCACTGCACCGACTCTCTTTCTACTTCACAGCCAGCCAATTAGGGACTTTATTTAAAATGTATGAATTGCACAACAGTCATTAAAGCTGTGATTCTGAAGAGCTTATTTGCTTTCTTTGATGGAAGTGTTACAGAAATGCAATCATTTTTCAGGACAGTGACCCAGTCATTCAACATTTGGTAAATAAAAATGGTTCTCAATAGATTTGATCACAGGTGGAGCCTCCATTAAGATGAGTGCTTTGAAGGTCCACTTCTGCAAGGCTATGGCTGGCCACTGTGCCAACACTGACCATCTGCCTCCTCAGTTTGACCTGGAAAACTCCCCAGAATGTTATAATTTTGTGGAAGAAAAACAAACAAACAAACAAACAAACAAACAAACAAAAAACCCCAAACAACTCAAAACCACAATCAAATGCTCTTAGTTTGTGAAAACTGCATCTTCAAGGAAAGTTGCTGGTTAGTGCAGCAAAACCATGCCTCACTTTCAACCAAGCCACAGCCAGAGCAGTGAGGAAACCACTGGGCTTTCCTGAAGATGGTTTCAGCTGTCTCTGGTATCCTGAATGATTTCTTGAATCCATGTCCTTCTCACAAGAAACAGTTACAATTCACATATTCTATCTTTCGGATATTTACTGAAGATTAGAAGCATTGTTTCAGAAGGATTTGTTTCATTCCTTTCCCTTTTGTGAGCCTTATCTCAAAAACTGTGAGATGTTGGAGTCTGGGTGGCATGACACTGCATTCTGTAGCATCTTTTTTATGGTTGTTCTCCAGTAAATGTATCTCTCAAATGGGAATGCTGCTGTGGACTGTAAGAGTACAAGAAGTTTATCTTCCTGAGGACTGTGGGACTCTGCATTGGAGACATAATTTTCTGTCCTGATTTTGCCAAGAAAGATTTGATTTCTCATGTGATACTATGATGATCCTCAAGCTTTCCTTAGGATACACAAAATCATCCATCACTTTATTTCCTCATTGAAAATATTTTTGGTTATGGATTTGTTTTCTTTTTGAGAACAATCCCCCCCCCCGCCCTGCCTTGTCCTACTTGTGCTGTTAGCATATATATATTAATCAAACCACATGGACATTTTCTGCTCTCATAACATAGTAAATGTGTTTTTCCTGATTACCAAAACCAGGTGTGTAAATGAGAAGCTTTCTTGCCACCTCATCTCTTTCCTCTTCTCCAGTCATTAGGGCTACAGGATGAGATATTCAAAACACAATAGACAGCACAGGAAATTTTAGTTATTTCTTTCTCTCTCCACCTGTTCCAGATGAGTTTTATTTTCCAATGTAAACATGTAGAAAATACAGATACTCTGAAACCTTGTGTGAACAAAAGAAGTTGTTGGAAATGCATCATTTGAAAACTTTTAATTGCAATTCATTATTGTGCCTTTTGAGTTACTGGACATACATCAAGGTTCATTTCCAGGACATTGTGGCCTTTTCAGATTAGCATCTGACACTGCATACAAAGGAGCTGTGTTATTTAGATTACTGATTTTCCAGGTCCACGTTCATCAGTCCATATCCAAACTCCACACTGAGTAGAAGTTCAGATGCAGCAGAAGGTATCACTGGCTGCATTACCTCTAGTGTCCCTTCTCAGAGATTTAAACTGCATAGTCAGAGGACAAAGGGACCTGTGCAAGTTTCAGATTGGTCCCTGACCAGAATGAGCACGTACAGGGATTGCAGCAATGTGTTAGTATCTCCCTCCAGTCAGCTTCAGCACAGCTGAGACAATCCAGTAACAGCCAGCAACAGACTGGCATGAGCAGAGGGGGAGTGGTGCCCAAACCACCTGATAACCTTCTGTCATGAATTGGCTGGCTTGGTAAATGGGGGGAGAGAAGTGGATGTTATCTATCAGGACTTCAGAGCTTACTGAGAACAAGCCAGTGAACACCACAGACCAGATAATGAACATTGTCTGCTGTAAGATCCTCATAGAGAGGCTGATAAAAAGGTTGGTGACCTGTGGCACGAAGTTTGGTTGGAGGTCAGTAACTAGCAGTGCACCCCAGAGCTCATTACTGGGGGCATCTTCAAGATGCATCCTGTTTAGTATCTTCAAGATGACAGGAAAAGCTGGCCTTCAAAGATCCTTTCCAATTTTTACCCTTCTATGAACAGCATAGGATCCCAGTGGGACCCAGGATCCAGCAGGAAAGGGAATCCTACTGTGCTTTAAAGGACATGAGACCAAATTACCAATACAGAACTTTGAAGTACGTAGAAATCCATGAAAATCTTCATTCACAACTGGGTGGTCTGTCAAGAACTGCATTTGCTCCTCAGAAGGCATGCTGAAGGAAAATTTAAACTCCCTTACATTAAAAATCAAAATTCAGAATCATAAAATATTAAAAAATTGCCTTTTTTTTTTGTCTCATGGTTTTAGGCTGTGATGGAAGGACATACTCAAGGTTTTGAACATTTAAGCTAGCAAGACTGATCTAGGAAGTCTTTTTCTGACAAGCTTCAGCGCACCTAACAAAATCACCCCTCAGTGTCCCCTGTCCGCACTATTATACAATTAAACTGATGATCACTATTATAATTGTCAGATATTGGGAAACAAATGATCCCTAAGCCAGTTAATGGAATGCATATCATGAAAATTAGGACAATTTTAATAACTTTTGCCTTTCAGAGCCTTGGTGACTAAAACTTTGCTAAAAGAAGGTGAAAGTACAGGATAGTTGACCTAGGTGTGACCTTGGGGAAGGCTGTCCTGCTGTCTCCCACCAAGACCCTGACAACCCTGTCAATAAGCAAGAGAAGACTGAATCCTGGAAGCAGCCAGTACTGAGAAAAGAAGCTGTGGTACCTCCCAGGAGAGAGGCTCTGAGGAGGCAAGAGAAACCGAAGGTGTTCATGGATGGAAAGCTCACACTGCTGTCCTGGGGCAGAGTGGTCTCATGCCCCCAGCTCTGAAGACAATAGAAGGGAAAATGAGTGCTTGCAAGGAAGGGAGAATATTTTACCCAAGATTAGGCCAAATGTGAATGGTGCTGACCACTGGCTGCCAGGGACATCTATTTCTAAAGTAAGAGCAAAGGAAACTGTCTCAGAGACTATGCTCCTTCTCAACACAGGAATTCCTGTTTTTGATGACTGCTTTTGACCATGAAATCTCACCCACACTACTCAAATTACAACCCATTTTGAGTAGCTTTTAGAAACACCGCTTGTCTTATTTTGGTTTTCCTAAACATAGTTACTCAGCTGATTGTGCTATTCTTGCAAGAGCAGTAGTGGCAAAGTAAAACATACATACATGCAACTTTTCTTCCAGGATGTTACTGACATCAGCAAAGTCAGGGTCAGATTGAAGGGGATTGCCAATAACACGCTGGGTGTAGTCTCTCTGTGGAATATTGTGCAAATTAAACTAGCTGAAATAAATTTCCCCTTTCTCAAACAGGAATTGGTTGGATTTACAAATAGTATTTTAGGCATGAAAAATAAGGCAGAAATATAGGGCAACCTTAATAGGTAATTTTAAAGGTAGAACAGAACAGAACAGAACAGAATAGAATAGAATAGAATAGAATAGAATAGAATAGAATAGAATAGAATAGAATAGAATAGAATAGAATAGAATAGAATAGAATAGGATAGAATAGAATAGACTAGAATAGAATAGAATAATTTTTTTGCAAGGGATCCTCAGAGATTTTCTAGACCACTTCAAGGCTGACCAAAAGCTAAAACATGTTGTTAAGTGCATTGTCCAAATGCCTTTAAATATTGACAGTCCTGGAGCATCCACCACCTTTCTAGTACTCTCCCAGCATTTGACCATATTCTCAGTACAGAAATACTTCCTAATATCCAGGTTGTACCTACTCTGGTGCAGATTTAAACCACTCCCACGTGTTCTGCCACAGAGTCCCAGGAGGAGAGCTCAGCATTCCCCTCTCCACTTCCTCTCCTCAGGAAGCTGAACAATGAGGTCACCCCTCAGGCTCCTCTACTCCAAGTAAGACAAGCTCAAAGTCACAGCACATTCCTTCCAGCCAGTTCCACCAGTTTTGTTGCCCTCCTCTGGGCACATTCAAAGGCCTTCTTCAACTGCAGAGCCCAGAAATGCACAGTTTCTTGAGGTGACACCACACCAACACTGAATACAGTGGAACAATCTGCTCTTTTTCCCAGCTGGTGATGCACTCCAGGATAGTGTTCAGGTTTGCTTCTGACTCACACTGAATCACTCCCACCAGCACCCCCAAATTCCTCTCTGCAGGGCTGCTCTCCAGCCATTCCTCTTGAAGTATATGCTTGTGCCCTAGGAGCAGAATCCAACACTTGGACTTGTCAAATTTCATTCCAGTGATCACTGCCCAAGGCAGGGCTGTGAGAATTGCATGGTAATGCTCTGTGCTCACAGACAAATGTCACTACCAGCCATGTGGGAAGGCTCACTTCTCCTTGCTTGGGTCCTGTGAGCCTCTTTTTGGTACATCCTGTTCTGCTAGCTCCTGGGTTGACTGATCCTATGATTTCAGTGCTTAGCAAGCATGCCTATGTCACTGAAGGCTTGCATAAAGAAGATTCTGAAACAGCTTCATCTTTTTTGAAGATCACAGATGACCTTTGGTTTTAGTTTCAGGCTATAATTTTTGGACCTAAGTGCTGATGGCTGTGATCACCTGTGGCAGATTCATTTAAGCAAAGGTAGCTGATGTGAATTTCCTTGTGCTATTGCAATAAGAAACCTTTCTACACTTCTTTTATGTTTCTTTTAACAGAAATGTCTCTCAGGTAACAAAGCTGAACATGCTTTATGTCTAGCAGGATTCCCTTTCATTTGTTCCCCATTCTCTCACATTTTTTGTGGGCTGCCCAGCCATCCATGAACAGTGGAAATGTTTCACTCTTGCTGTAAGCCTAGGCAGCTACACTTAACATAAAGATCTGAAAAGCAGTAAAAAAATTTAGCAGCTCTGTAAGGAACCAAGACTTAAACAATTTCTGAGTAATACCATTTTCTTAAGACTCCTGAATGACACAGGTTCCTTCTATTTTTCAGCTAACAGAGACACTGTGGGTCAATGCTTTGAGCCAAATAATAGTGCTTTAGCTGGCCAAAGGTATCTATTCATCGCACTTGCAAAAGAAATGGGCAGAAAGAAGCAACTGTTTTGCCCTTTGGTCAAATTAAAGTACCCAATAGAAGCTTCTGGTTTGTACATTCTACTTTTTAAAAATAAAGTTGACAAAGAAAAGAGACTGAAGTGTGGAATCTCAGTGAGCTGTATTTCTTCTCTAAGATACTTTGTTGTGAATGATGAGTAACCATTCACACTACTTGAGCAAATGGCATTGTTCACATCAGAATCAGGTCTCGGTTATTCTAATGCACTCCCAATAATATATCTTCCAAGTTCAAGTAAGTCCAGTGAACTGAATACTATTCTATTCAACTTCTATAAGAATGCATACACTGCTCCTGCTTGCTATCAAGACCTGAAGGATACAAGTACTTGACTTTAGAGGTTGTTGTTACGAAAAATTGCAAAATGAATTTCAGAGTCTTCCAGGCAGAACACCTTATCTCCTCTACTGCTTATTTTAAAGGTTTGCTAAATATGGCAGATGGCTCTGGGTGTAGCTAACAAATTCTTATGCTACCAACAAGTATTAGGGACTATTGCCTTACATTATAAAATATTTCTATGGAAGTTTTCTAACCATCTTTACAAGGAAGTATAAAGAAATAGAATATCTAATTAGTTAAGAGGGTTCTAGTTTTGAGAGGTGCCTCCACTGACTTATCTTTGACATTGGTTACACTGTTTTAGAATAAAAAAAGTATCTTTAAACATTATATCTATTCCACATTATATATATATATATATATATATACCAGAAAAACCCTTTAATTTTGCAAGATACATTCACTTCTCATGCTCAATACACCAAAAATGTACCTCTCAGTTTACTTTCACACACTGTTTGTTGCTCAGGTAGAAAAGGGAGAGACAACAACATGGATGACAGTATTCTTGAAATCCTTATGCATTACTCCTCTCTACAGGTAGGTTACTAGTATCACTACAGATTTTGAAATAACCTATTTTTCCTTATGAACATATGGCATTTCATTTGTTCTACTAAAGCACTGAGATAGCTGAGTATTCTTAAATATTCCTAAGACAGCTTCTTTTACATGATGTTGCAAATTTTTGAGACCTGAACATTTGGCTACCACTTCCCCATGGGCTCATTTTGAAAGATTTCTCATGTGGGAGGCTTAAAAGATGTTTTATGTTTGCTGGGATTCTGTGCAACCTTAAAACACAAGATTTATAAATGTATGTGATACAGAAAGGTGTTAATGATGTCAACACACTGAAACACTCATAAAAATATCTTCTGTTTTTATTTTTTCTGTGAGGAAAAAAATGTACTTAAAGTACCTCTTTCTTTCTTTATAAGGGAAAAATTTTAAAAAACCAAACTCAAATGCTTCAGTCTGAGCAGGAAGAGCGTATACTCCTAAAAATGCGGATCATACATATCTCACCAATGACAGCACCATTTCTTCTAACCTGTATGTAATTTATGATCATTGCTGCTTGTGCCCAGGAGCAATATGCAATTTAAAATGATAGTGTGTAATTCCACGACAACTGGCAGGTGCCTTATAAAGCTTTTCTGTGTTCAAAATGTGCAGGTGAGTTATAATACTTTAAAATGGGTGAAACAGAGCTCTGGTGGATTTTACTCAGTGCATGAGCAACCTGCAAATTAAGTCGAATATTATTTTTATTCCTACCTATAGGCTTCACAAAGACCAACTGCAACAGCTGCAATGGAAAGTCAAATAAAATACACTGCCCCACATGCTGCTGTATAAATATAACAAGCTCAAATTTTAGCCAAACTGCTTTCTTCTTTTAGATGTTGCTGACTACAGCAGAATCATGAGTCTGTCCTTTTCCCTTTGCTAACAAGTCAGGAAAATGTTTTTGAAAAACATAACAAAACTAACTTGCAGGCACTTTTCTCGCCTTTTCCATTTCGCTAGTTAATTTGTTTTAAACTGTCTCATTTTATAAATAGTGAAAAATCACTTAGTGTTATTAGAGATTTGAATGCATATGTTATCTAATTTTCCAACTAGCAGGAAGAACTCAGAGGCTGTCTTGTGTTTGTCTGACTCCTGGGATCCCTGGTATAAACTGATGTCCCTGTTACCTTTACCCTCTCGGGAGCACAAAAAACTGTGGTACTATCTTAAATTAGCATCTATTTCAGCTTCTGAAGCACAGTATCTGTTCCTACTCAAACAGCTTAAAATGTAGCTCACACCAAGACTGGATTTGACATATGCAGAAAGCCAAATTTCTATAGATCTCAAAAAGAAGCTGTAATCTTCTGCAACCTGAAGTACCAGATCTGAATATAGCACCATCATCCTTGGCTGTAAGAATTTAAAACTTGATCTAGTGTTCCCTGAAGCCAGTGGAAAGGCTCTTCTTGTCTTTGGCTTACTTTGGATCCCATCAGAAGCTCATGGTCTGATTCTGCAAGCCACAAAAAGTAAAGCACTCCAGTAGCACCTTTTGCTCTCTGTGAAGGTTGGTCTAGCTTGGAAATTAAGAGAAATGACAAATTGGCCAGATTATAAAAATGAAAAAAAAAAAAAAAAGCTTATTTTAATCTCTCAGTTTAAATTTTGCAGCACAAAAGAAAGTTTATTTTTATCACTGAAATGTTAATGCATTTTTATAAAGACTTCATCTGTCTGAAGTTGAACAGAGACCATGATTTTAAGTGAGCAGTTCAAAAGTTTCTCAGCAAAAATCAGAATGATGGAAGAGCTTGATCTCTTCAGTATATTGATAAGGGCTGTCATAAAAGGGAGCAGTTTCTTAGCTCCTGCTTGTGCCTGATAAGGATAGTCTCATCACCTGCTAGCTATAACCTGAGTTTTCATAAGCTGTTTTAGCACTGATTCTCTGTTTGTTCACTGTGTGACTCCACAAGGATGCCACTACCTTTGAAAATACATGTTGACATTGGGAACAATTCTGTAATTGTGTTTTCAGATCTCCCTGTTAGTGTTTTACCTACATCCTGCTGAGAAGGATTCAGCCATCTGGTACAAAATAGCTTAAGTCATTACTGGATACCAGAGTCTCTGTGCAGGAAACCACACAGGTTAATCATGGACAGAGACCCTTCTGCTTTGAATGAGAAATCTGTAGCAGCTCCTCTTGCATGAGTAGAGAAAGCCTTCAGAGGTCAGGGCTTCAGTTTGTCATGCAGGGTTGTCTTGCCTCCTTGTAGCAGCAAGAAGCCTTAGATTTAACTCAGATTGAGAAGGGAGGGTCTCAGCTTCAGTATCACTTTGTGAGCACTGTGGTTCTTTCCTTGTTCTTCAGGGAAAACTTGCATGATCCTATTCTATCTCTGCTTGCCTGCCTTGCCTCCCAAACAACTTATCTCCCCCAAAACCAGTGGCCAGTGGCACCCAAACTAGTGGAAGTTTTCTGGTTTCTAAAGAAATCTGCTTCTTACTTGTGCCAAACAAACAAACAAACAANAAAAAAAAAAAAAAAAAAAAAAAAAAAAAAAAAAAAAAAAAAAAAAAAAAAAAAAAAAAAAGGCACCTGAGGCAGCCTGTAAAGGAGCTGCACTGATGAAATTGGAGGTTTAACCTTGATTAGACATCAGAGGATCCACGTGGTCTGAGCCATTATTAACATTGTCAAGCAGTGAAAAGATTCATTCATAGATCTTGCCTGCTTAGACATCAAAGTCAACCAACCTCAAAAGAAATCTGTGGGGAGCCAGGCATCCTTAGTTCTCATATTGATCATATTACTTGTTCTGAAAGTTTCATCCAGGCTCTGGCAGTGCTTGACCTTGCAGAGGGAACACGATGTACAAACAATGCAAAAGCCTGTGCTTGCTTTCTTGTTCTTAAAGTAAACATCAGGTGAATAATTTATATCAAACCATATATACTGTAAATCATCTCATTTTCTGCTAATAAAATCCCTAAGAAATTACTTTGGAGAAAATGATATTAAGTTTTCTAATATAAGACACAAAATCTCGGATTAATCATTTCTGTGTCTTGCAAAATGTTCAGTGTCTGATGTTCATCTATCAGAAAAAAGCTTTTTAGCTAGGCACAAGATATAAATTTGTTCATTATAGAAAACAAATACAATATGAGCATAGATCCAACCAAAATAAATTTTGAAATTCAAATGAAGCTTCCAAGTAGTTTCTAGGCAATATATTCCCAGACCTTATCACAGGCTAAAAAAGGAGAATGCCTAGATGATACCTCCTTTCTCCTCAAGGTACAGTCTGTCTCAGAAGGTGTCTGTCAGAGGAGACATTTATTTTGTTTGTGAAATTCCTATGGCCTTTCACTGGGAATTCTTGCGAAGGGAGGGAGAACAAATCATACAATGAAATTATCCATTGCAGTCCTTCAACTATATCAGATAATTTAAAAATTATATTATATTTCCATAAAGGTTGAGATAGAGTTTTCCATAAACTTTTTTTAGGGAGAGGAAATCTTTTCAAACAAGCTGTAGCTGGATGAAGGACAAAAAGCAGTTCTGGGAAAAATCGTGTGAAATGTGAACTTCTATTTTTTAAAATTCTACCCAAAGTTTTGATCCTAAATGCAAAGCTGAGAACTACTGATGGCATGGGAAATATAAACAGAAAACATATTGAAACATTTTTTTTGTATTCAGAAGTCTTTTATACATGTTAAATTTTTAAAATGATCCAGAGGGAATCTTTACATTGTTTTAAAATCCTGACTTAAATAAATTAATAAATAGATAAATAAAATTATCTGCAATAACAATTATTTTCTTTTAAATAAGCTGAAAGAATGTAAATAGGGGAAATGACAAAGAAGTCTGCAGATGAAGAGAAATGGCTATGCAAAGAAGTAATCCAGCATGTGGGAGGAGACAGAGACAGGACCCCAGCTGACCAGGGGGATCTTCCATACCATAGAGAGCCATGATCAGCATATAAACTTGGGGGAAGAAGGAGGAAGGAGGGACCTTTGAAATTGTGGGTGCTTGTCTCCCCAGGTCAGCATTAAGCATGGTGGAGCCCTGCTCTCCTGCAGGGCCATAAGAAGGGGTAAACGAATTCCTTGCTTGTGTG